>CAIGRB010130627.1:0-11820 GCA_903798255.1 Fraxinus quadrangulata
TTGTTTCCATAAGTAGTGGAACGGAATTAGAAAACCAAATTTTTTTTCCGATTTGGCTTGGGTGGGCGCCTAGTAGAAAATATTGGCTTTTGTTAACGAAATTTAGGATCGGGCAGAACAGTTTTTAGTATTTTAGTCATATCTTCCTCTTCTGATATCTGATTCAGATAATTGAAGATGCGTTGGAAAGCTAACTCAAAGGGCTACAATGTTATTCTCAAATATCATCTTCCAATTTGATCTTTTTCCATGTCAACAGTGGGTCTCAAACTGAGACTGAAAATCCGATGCATAACTTTTCGATTGGAAATTGATGTGTGATCCTACTTTGACAATATTTAATCCCTTCGACTTCTTTTTTCATTAAATTGACTTCTAACATGCTCAAATCTTCATCGTTTGGTTCGATACAACTTTTGTATATTTTCACGTTAGTTCTTGAACTTTCATTTCCTTTCACTTTAGTCCCTTTTCACCTATTTCTTCCAAATTACATCATCTCCATTAAATTGCCACCTAAATCAAAATATGAATGTAATGAGTACATTTTGATACTAATTGATCATACAAGCACATAAAATAAGGAGGAAAAAATATGCATTTTACATTCCTATCATAGGTCTAAGCAAAATATATAGTAATAGAGGAGATTTAGACGATAATGAAACAAATTCTCATACTAATTCATCTTCTAACAATAAGTTTGTACCCGTCTCAAAACCTAATGTTCAAAACTTCAAACCTACAGTTGTTCCTAGGTATATCCCTACGTATCACCATTGTTGTAAGGTAGAACACATAAGACCTAAGTGTCTCAAGCTCTTGAATAGGAATCCGATCAAGAATATAGGTGTCCGAGGATCAAAATCATTGGTACAATATGGGTTTCCTCGACCTAATGTTCAAAATTTGAAATTTAGGATCATTCCTACATGTATTCTCACATGTCATAATTATGGTGTTTTAGGTTACATTAGACCTAATTATCGTAAATTCTTGTTTAGGTACAACAATCAAGATCTAACTACTCATTTTAGTTTCTTGATTTACCAAATGAGTCACTTGATTAAATTGATGACTCAATTGACTCATATTACATATTCTTCTAAGAACATTTGGGTCAAGAAAAGTGAAATTACAAGTCTAAGTGATGTTGATAATTGCTATGTTCCTCTTCATCATAAGAGCACCTGTGTGCCTCATTGATTAAATATTTATGTGCATGCATTTGCATTTTTCATGATATCTATACATTCATGCATACACATCCATTCAGTGTATAGTATGAGTTTCCTTTTGCATATTTCCTTTATAATAAAAAATAAATAAAAAAAATGGAGATTGTTTTTATTAGACATGTTATTTTAAGATCAAATACTAGTAAAGTTCATGTATCTTAAATTAAATTTTCATTAATTTATTTAGGACTTGTTTGGAGTACTTGGTATATGTTATTACATATATCTTCTACACTGCATAAATTAGACTCTTATGATTGGGTTTTGACCGCGTGTTTGAGATTTGAGATGATGATCATCTGTATGGTGGGTTGAGTGAAATATGGAATGACCTTTAACTAGTTCACATAACCCTTGTATATTCTCTATAGAAGAAAAGAGTATTGCACTTCAAAAAGATTTGAGTTATTTGATTAGAAAAAGTGAGATACATCATATACTTGTCTTCATGGCTCTCTCTATTTGAGCATTTGCGCTTGAAGGGTATCTTAAAACCTGGTGTCCTATGTCATCTGACATGGAGTCGTGGGCCTAAAACTCGTTACAAATGTCATTAAGGTGCTTAATCGAGATAAGTCTGCAAATAAGATATGAAAAAAAATGGGAGAAATTAATTATATATGTGTGCTTATTGATAGGGGGAAGAAAAGTAATACAAAGAAAAAATTATTATGTGCTTTTCATTTAAAAGGTCTTAGTAGCACTAGGTTTGATTTCATATTTTGAAAAATACATTCATTCACCATTGACTCTTTACATTTTATTTCTCATTAATTTAAGGTTTTGAAACTTACTTACACGAGTTTAGTGACACTTTTTACACATGTGTAACTTATACAATTTACTTCATATAAGTTTACAATAAGTTATGTGAGAAAAATTACTATTTATGAATTATACATGTATAAGTAATCAAATAACTATTCATGAAGATACATTTAAAAACTCAAGAAAAATAATAAAGTGTCTCAAGAAGGAAAATTATTATTCTTCCATCACATGTTTTGTATAATTGTACATGTTCATATTTTTTAACTCATTTATCTTTGTTATTCATGCTTAGTACTTATCTTTTCCTTTGTTATTCGTGACAAAAAATGAGGAGATATTAGTATTTATTTCAAAGATTTGAGTATATGAGTTAGGGGAAGAAATTTGAAAAATTGAAGTCTTTTTATTGATATTTGACTTAGGGGAAGTCATCGTTAATTTTGGTCGGAATTTTAATAATGATATGTGTTTTGTGTTTTGTCAATATTGATATTAATATTTTATACAATATTTCTAAGTTAATAATTCGCATAGTGTTGCATGTTTTGGTATTACATGTGTTTTATTTATGTTGTTTTATATAACTTAATTATTTTTTATTATTGTCAGTTTCCTTTTACTTGTCACGTGTTATTGTTGTTTCTTTGTGTTTAAGAAAACATGTTGACAAGATGTTAAAGTAAATTTTGAAATTTGAGTCATTGAGTAGTTTGATGCTAGGAGTTGTTGATTTTGATTTTAAAATAAAAAAGATTTTGTCAGGGAATGTCAAATGAGGAGTTTGTTAGAGTCCTAATTGTAATTGGTTTTATCCGTATCCAAAATCTAGATTAGTTGAGATGAAATTGAGTTGTAATTAAAGTCCAAAGAGTCGGAATCGGTAGTATAGGTTTTGAAAGAGTCCAAGATGTCCAAGTAAATCATAAATGTTCATTGGAATGCAATTAGAATTCAAAACAGTGTAAAAGTTTCGCGCAAATCATGCTTCAAATTCTCAGCCACAAGGTTTAACACATTTTTCATATAAAAAATATTGGAATTTGGACAAGGCTATTTCAAGAGGAATTATAACCATTTGAGTTATCTTTCCAACACACTTTGAATCATCGCAATCTGATTTCAGGAGAGAAATATATGATGAAAATGTTGATAACTACACAGTCGCTCGAGCGACGATTCGACAATATAGAATCCTGTTTCATATGTCCAAATGGAAAATCGTTGAATAGTGGATTAAAAATAGCTAGTGCAAGATGGCTACTAACTGGATTTAATAATTGTATTTCATTCTCACTAACTTTGACGCCAACTTATATAAAATTTTATTGAACAATAATCAAGACTAAAGTCCTCTTTTAAATAATAGTTCTAGCTAATCCTCGTTCCATCCCCATTCTACGAGCATCTCCAGTGCAATATATGAATTTCTGTCTCAAGTGTTATACAAGTTAAAAGACTTTCGTTTTATGTGACAATGTATTTAGTGAATGGTTGCTCATGTCCGAAATTTATCTTCGATAAAGTATATTTACATTTCAATAATGTTGTCGAGATATTTTTTATTTTCTTAAAACAAATAAAAAATCACATCTAAAAATCTGCTTAGAAAATATTGAGTTAACGTGTCTAACAGAGTTTCTCAATCTAGACGTAACTCTATACCAAGCTCATTTTTCCTCAATCATATCTTCTTAATAAAATCCGTATCATATTCCATTAAATAGAAATATATTTTAACAGTCCGTTTTGAACATATTTGTTTCATAATCCACATAGGCATTGGAAGTGCTCTACATATCTAATGAGGGAAGCTCAATGGAAATTAAATGGATAAACATCAATGTTATCATAAGATTTATAAATTTCTTAAATTATAATTGATAGAAATTAGTGATTGATAAGTAGATAGTATTTATGAATAATTGCAGTAGTGCTCCCAAACTTTCATTTTTTATAGATTTTATTCTAACATTCACTTTGTACCACCAGCAATGTCAGACTTTCAAAAATTAGCACCTAGGTCCAAATGGATGACAATTAGTTTACCATAATAGTAAATTTTGACCAATTTTAAAAAAGATAAAATAGTAATTTTACAATTTTAATATAAAGTACAATAAAAAATTAAAGAGAAAAAAAATAAAAGATCTTTCTATCTATTTCTTCTCTCCTCCTCCACCAATCCCACCCCACCACTAAAAATCAACCACCATCACCTACAGTAACAATGAATCACACCAAAACTTGATCCTCTACCATCGGAATCCAAAGGAATCTCGAGATTCATCACCATTTCCCCCCAATTCCACCATTAAACTTCCCCCAATTCCCCCACCATGGCCACCATTAATGGCATTGAACCCATTCAAAAACTGCCCTAATTCCCTCGTTAATGTTTACCGTCGCCAAAGCAATGCCAAAATCTTGGAGGATAATTATGCACTGAATTCGCTGAGATATTCATATCTTGTTGAATCATTTCAGAAGAATCCCCGATGGCTGAATTCTATTTCATAGCTACCTCTTTTTATCATTACTCCCCAAGAAGAAAAAGAAATCAGATTAATCCAGTAAGATCATTTTCTATGGTGGCTAGCAAGTTTCTCAATCAGCTAGCTTTACATTGTCCAAAACATTATAGAGTAAATGACCAGATTAATCTAGAAGAAGAAATTGGGAAGAATCCTCTTACTAGAAGCTCTCAATTTAACACCTAATAAATTGAAACATGTCCCAAAATCTTCTTCACATAAAGCAAAAAATCTTTAACTGCAATTTGTGAGAAAAAGTACCTGAGTGAGAATCCGAAACCGGTTCTGCTTAATTTGAAGAAGGGTCTTTTTAACTGTAATTTTTCAACAAATCTGAAATAAAAAGAAGCTTCTCTGCTTTATTTTCAACAGATTCACTTTTTTTCTAACCAGACTTGCTGTAAGTATGCTTAAGAAGAAAGAAGTCCCTGTTTCTCTCTCTACGAATTTCTAACATCATCGTCTCTCTAAAATAAGTAACCGTGGTTAGGAACCTGCTAGTTCCCAAATTCTCAACCAGTGAAATCCAATGATTCTTTGTCACTGTAGGTGGTGCCGAAGATGGTGGTGGAGTGGGAAGAGGTAGGGTATCGTGGAGTGGGAAGAGGTAGGGTATCGTGGGGGTAAAATTTGCAAGAAAATGAAAAATTTAGGATCGCTGTTGCAATTATCCTAGTATTTATGGGTGCTATGAAATGTTTAGTTAATAATATTAATGTTTAACTTTGACTACTTAATTATTATAAAATTATAATGTTTCCCAAACAGGCAGAACCCTCTCTTTGTCATCCAATACTAACCTATGAACCAACATACATTACACTATACATACATACATACATACATTATATGTACAAACTGCATACATGAAAAACAAAATAACTAGTTTGACATCTCTTAGGGGGCTCTCGCCTTGTCTATTGTTTTCTATGCAATAAGTTTTACGAGAGTATTTACAGTAAAGTCATTCTAGTTATACATTCAAGAAAAAAATTGCATTTCAAAGGTTTGTAGCTAAATAAATGTATTAGTGGCAGACTTTTGTCTAGCTGCTTTGAGTTTCAAAGTTCAATAAGACAACATATTTTGTTGGGAGCTCAGTTTCATTAAAAAAAAAAAAACATCTATTTCATTGCAGACAAATGAAAACAGTAAGAAAATCTTCCGAAAACTATGACTGGGTACATAAAAATTGAATTCAAATTTTCCATTTTTAAATGGACTAAATCTTGGGCGGATGTGCACGCGGATCAAATATTTTTTATTTTTTGTAGAGTGATATAGATGTTTTTTAATACATGTATATTTGGCCGTGTCTCCATCACTTGACTAAATATTCATAAAAAGGCAACATTAGTTTCAAAAACTATAGTAGCAAATTTTCTGTAAAATAAGATTTTTCAATTTTTCAACAAAAAATTTCAAAAACTATAGATAGCAAATTTTCTGCATATTTTACAGAAGCAAGAAAAAAAAAATTGATAAACTTGCTTACACTTCAATTATTTTACACCAATTTGACAGTATTTTGAGAAAAGTTGGTAAACTTAATACTATGAAAGAACTTTGAAAAAAATTGAAAGATTTATATATGCTTAAGTCTACTCCTAATAAGTTATACTTGCTTGAAAGATTTTTTAGTTTTAAAATGGATCATTCAAAGGATCTTGATGACAATTTGGATATTTTTAACAAGTTGGTTCAAGACATTGTTAATTGTGATGAGAAGGTGTCTGAAACCTATAAGGCTATCATTTTGCTTAAAGCAGCAGAGAGAGAGAGAGAGAGTGATTTCAACCATTGTTTTCCTCTCCTCCTTCCTCGATTTGTAGCTTGTAAATCATCACCCAATTTGTGTCCTTTGTGGGTTAGAAGAAGGGTAACTAGAATGTGTAGAAAGAGACAACTGAAGGTGCAATGTTGTGGGTCGAGCCTTGTGGTGTTCGTTTGGTTTTTTTCTAAGCCCAGAATCAAAGTTTTCTCTTGGATTTTAACAAAAAATGGTATCAAAGCATGTTGGGTGAGAAATCTGAAATTTTTTTCAAATAAAAACCATTGGAATTCGACTAGAATCGGAGTTTGAAAATATGCATAAAACTAGAAGGAAAACTGAAATGTTTTGGAAATATGTCGAATTTGTTTTGTGATTTTCTGGCCAAAGCAGTGGTTGGGGGAAGAAACCAACACCATAGACGAACTCAACAGGCGGAGGCGCACCGGTTGGGTGCCGCTGAAGTTCGACTTCAACTTGTGAGACCTACACACAACACCGGTAGAGTCGTAACAAACCCTGTTGTATTGTCGAATTTCAGTTTTGAGCAATATGGTGAAATCTGGACAATTTTACCTTTGGACATTCGGGTGCCGGGTGCCGTTTTGTGTTGCCACGACTGTTGGAAGCTTTAGGGCAAATAGAAGTTGTCCTAAAGTAGTGAATTTGCATCTCTTCTAGTTTACGGACCTATAGATTGGTATCATGTTATTTACCTTTTATTATTGCAATTAACACTATTGTATAGGATAGTCATTTACTTTTCGCATTAGAAGTCATCGTGTGTGGTGACATTAGGATTGGAGTTATCATGAAGATGTAATCATTACCTGTTGCTAGACCTAGAAATTATGTGTTAATTATTTGTATTGAATTCTTTGTGAATTTGTTTCTTCACTATTAAAATTGTATGTGACATTGGGAAAATTTGTTTTTATTTTGTGTGAATTGTATCGTTACTTTGCTTGTGGTCATTGTTAATTGCATTTTGTGTTTTGTGTATTTTTTGTAAACTAACAACACATTTTGCGTTGTGTTTTTTCTAATGGAAAATGTGATTTTTCAATTTGACAAAATGAATTTTTTTTTTAATTAAACTTTTGATGGAAAATGTAGGTTTAACACAAGTGCGGAAAGTAAGAGGTTTTAAACTATAGTATTTTGAACATGTTGAAAGATACTATCATAAGAAGGATAATAAGAGGAAATATAAGGAGAAAAGTGACAAGAATGTTGCCACCGAGTCGAGTTATGACCAGAGTGAGGTTTATTAAAAGTAAATCTGGTTATTGCATGTGCATCTGTGTGTAATCCTTTTTTGCATGTATAATTGCTTAATTCTGTTGCATGGTTATATATTACATTTCAATATGTTTGATATATGTATTTGTATGAATTTGAGAGCAGTCTAATTACTTGGTGTAATGCGTTTGCATGTATAGTGGGTTGAGATCTATATCATACTCCTTTTGCTTTGTGAGTAGTATAAGAGGGTGTGGTAGTGAGAAGAAAGGGGGACAACCATTTTCTCCTTTATTTTTGTGAGTTTGTGTGGTTTGTGAGATTATATGGGGCATCCATATTTGAGTTATCTTATTCCTCTTTGTGAGGCTCTTTTGTGAGTGTAGTGAAATTACTAACTCTTTCTTCTATTCTCTTTGTAAGTACCACATTCACCATTCATTGTGTGAGATAAATCCTTTGTGGATTTTTTTGAGCATTGGTGTTGGAATTACTTTGTGGTGCTTGGATCTATTTAAATTTTACCATATCCTTTATGGTCGCCAAAGGTGTTGATTTATGCCATAGTGGGTTCGGGATGCGACAACAGTAAGTGTGTTAGATGTCTATTGTTAATGTGGAGTATAGATGCCTAAGTTCACATTGGTGATATGTACCGAGAAGGTGTGTGTAACATTTGGGTCACAAGTGGAGATGTGATTAAATATTGGTAGTCCTGATGTGCATTGAGAGAAAATGTGACTGTGTGGCCATCTTGGATGCTTTCAAGACTTTTCAATCGCTTTCTCTATTCTGCTCTTCCTTTGTGGGTGCATAAGAACCATCGTTCTTGGAATCATCAATCTGTTAAAACCCTGATCAGGTGGAGTGTGAGAAAGACAATTCTATCACTTCTATTGGTGGAGACCCATTATCCATTTAGGTTGAGATAAGTTATGTAGAGATAAGTTTATCACATGGACAAGGATTTATAGTGATTTACCTGTCAGACATGAGTTAATGATAAGTCTAATGAGCATGGTGGGTGATGAGAGGAGATATGTGTTCTTGAGATGCAAACAACACATAATGGAATATGATAAGTGTGGTAAGATCTTATCGTGGGGGTCATCTATGCATTTGTTGCATATGTATTGACCATTTGATTATTAATTTCATGTTAGTCTATTATTCTGTGTAAACAAGTTTGAAAATATCTATGTGTTATCCTATATTATATCTTCATCCCATGTTGTAGATGCTCTTGATTGATTACTGTGATTACATGTTCTAATTGAGTGTTCTTAACCTTAGCTCGGGTGGGTATATGGAGCATGTGTGGTATGTATTTTGAGTTCGAGACACGAGGTAAGGTCTAAGTAGGTGGGGATTTGTTGTTTTTTATACCCAATAAATTGAGGCGCTGATTTAAAACAATTTTCAGATAATTTATATACGTCATAGACTAGGCTCGACCCGAAAACAACTTTGCACTCTTTAGGATGAGTTCAACCCAAGTAGTGGTTATTGAGTTGGGTTATTAGATTTGTGATTTGGTTAGTGTATGGGTTCATATTAATGGTAGCCCATTTAATTTCCCTTGTACATGGGCCATTTAGTAGATGTATAATTTACCTACAATTGTGTTCTTTGTGTGTGTATATTGTGCAATAAAGTGGAGAGAAAACCATAGAGGGGGGAGAGAGAAAGAGAGAGAGAGAGAGAGGGAGCTTGGTAGAGTGATTTCAGCCATTGTTTTCTTCTTTTCTTTTCTCCATTTGTAGCTTCCAAATCACCACCCCTTTGTGTACTTTGTGGGTTAGAAGAATGGTAACTGGAGTTGGTAGAAAGACACAACAGAAGGTGCAGCGTTGTTGGTCGAGCCTTGGTGGTTGTGGTGTTCATTTGGTTGTTTTCTGAGTCTGAAATCAAATTTTTCTCTTGGATTTTAACAACAAATACATATATATTTGGCTGTGGCTCCATCACTTGACTAAATATTCATAAAAAGGCAATATGGGATTGAAAATTGTGAAACAAATCATAAAGGTATTGCGTCTTCATTTGAGATGAACAAATATACAATTAGAGTAGTTGTACATGCTTATATTCATATGACAAGAGACCTTCTACAAGTGTTATGCACGTAGGAGAGCTTAAAGAAGTAAGGGATTCCTTTGCAGTTGTCTCTGGACCGACATTAATCTGTGTATATCGAAATAGATAGTCACAACAATATTTTGTTGAGATTTAATTTGTTATGTGGGCCTGCATATGTAATTAAGTTTATATTAAAGGCTATCTAATGTTAAGTTCAATTAAAATGATTTAATAAAGAATTTAAGTTATTGGGCTTTGGACATCTAAATAAAATATGGACTAAATATGTGTAGAGACCGGATCCATTAGGGTTGTATTTCATGATGAGCCAAAATACATACGAAAATTATAAGTAGGGCTATGGTCCACAATTCATACGAAATTTCTCATTATTTGTATCATCATATCAACACAACAATACAAGAGAAATCATATTGAAAAGTAAGATCCAAAACCTACAATAAAAACAAGCAATCAAGATCAAGAATACGTAATCAAGAATGTTCAATTCAAGATCTAGAATCAAGATTCAGTGTTAAATAATCATTCACAATGAATTAAGGTATGTTCCATACTTTTTAATTCTCTTGGTGATTTGATTGCAGGATCTTTGCAATAAACTATTTAGGTTTTCAAGTTCTTAAGGTTTAAAGTTTTATAAAAAATCTAACAAGTGGTTTCAGAGCGAACTCCATGTTAAATAATTGAGAATCAAAAAGGAATTTTAGAGTTGAAATTTATACTTTGAATTTCTTAGGCCCTGTTCTCTTTGTCGTTTTCAAGTCGTTTTCTATTTTTAATTTTTCAAAACAGCGAAAACGCGTTCTCTATCTTATTTTCAAAAACTCGTTTTTGAAAATGGAAAAAAAATTTGTACTGAAAACAGAAAACGCCTTAAACACCATTTTGGAAAATATTATAACAAAACGCTGAAAACACGCCAAACGCTAGTTCTCTTCCAAAATTGGGACGCACANTGAGTATGATTATAATTAATTACTTTGGATTCAATTTGAGAAAAGGGTTTTGCTATATTTGTATAAAAGTTCTACATTAAAAAAAAAAAAAAAAAAAGGGTAACATCGCCGTCACCTTTTATGTAAATTAAGGATTGAAGGAATTGATTTTCAATATTTTAAAGTTAAAGAGAGAGGTGGGTCTGCAATGGCTACTCCAATTACAGGTGGTGTAGTTGACAATCCTTAATCATTATATAAATAGTAGAATTTTCTTGAAATTGCAGTCGGATGCACTGTAGGCACTTGAGCAGTTACTTTAATTTGGAAATTGTAAGATATTGCTATCGTATTCGTCTTTGTAAGTATATTGGGGTGTGAGCGTAACTTCCAAATTTAGATATATAGATTTCGAGATATTATAATTTAATTTCTTTTAAAATTATAAATATGAAAAATAATTAAAATTTTTCTTTGACGTATTAAATATAAATGACTTATTATTTTAAAATAATTTGTACTTAATAAAATATAGAACAATTAAATCGAATGTAAACTTTAATTACCCAAAAGAAAAAAAAACGAATTTAACATTTAAATATGATAGTACTGAGTCTGCATCATCAAAAGTTGTCTTCTCGAATCATCTTATCTTTATCATCTGAAAATGAGGAACGATAACGTGGAATGCGCTAATGCTCACTAAACAAATCTCATGCATATGATGCATGCTTATTATATGCACATGAATTACTTTAAAAATAAAAGTCTTTCTCAATATGTATCCCTCATTCTTTCATTTCTTTAGAATCTTAACATTGATGTCGTGAGCACACTTGGTGTATCACCTAACCAATCAAATGCAATGGACAATTATTATTTGAAACCCGATCGAGTCCTACTGATAATATAGCAAAACAGTTAACATTAATATTATCATTGAATATTGGTTGGGTGCGTCAGTCCTCCACGCTTCATTTCCCACTCACACCTTTCATAGCATAAGCATACACCTCGTAATAAAACATTCGGGATACATATCTTTAAAAAGATTTCTTGACTCGTTGACATTTGGAAACTTTTTATTTCTTGAAATTTCATGTATACTTATGAATGCATTGAGATGTATGAATATGTTATGAGAAGCATTTCTAACATAAAAAGTAATGATCAAATATCATGTTTACGTAAGGACAATTTAAGTAATACATTTATACATATAACCATATGAC
>CAIGRB010130633.1:1434-36144 GCA_903798255.1 Fraxinus quadrangulata
AAATTTATTTTATATATAATATAAAATAACTCTTTTGTCCCTTTTAAAATTAGTGAAAAGAAGTTGGATGGTTACGGTGACATGTCATATGGAATTAAATGATCATGGTGAAATGTTATATGAAATTAGATGATCATGGTGAAACGTTATATGAAATTGAGTTATTATGATGAAATAAAATCAAATTTGATGATAATCGTGACACTAAGTATAAAGTTAGGTGATTATAGTAAAACAAAATCAAATTGGACTGCCATAATGACATTAAGTATAAAGTTGAGTAGACATTGCTACTTTCGGCCTTTCGAAGATTAGGAGTATGTTTGAGCCCTTTTTTTTTTTTTGTCCAAAATACATTTTAAAATAGTATTTTGGTAAAGAATATGTGATTGAAAAATAAGAAAAAAATTTGTTGGATTTATGTGTTATATTATTTTATTAAAGAATGTAGGATTGAAAATAAAAGAGAGAAAAATATATTTTGAAAATAATGTGGACCAGAGAAGGATTTGATTAGTTTTGTTGACAATTGTATGAGAATGATATTATTAGTAGATAAGTAAATTTCAAACTAAGCAGTTTTCATTATTAGTGAAAACACGACAACTGAGGGGCCATTGCAGGAAAGTTAATGGAAGATTTAGGGAACAACGGGACATATAAACGAGTACCTTTCGACTAAAAGGTGGAAATCTCGTAAGTCACAAACACGTGGGAAATTGAAAAAATTTAAAAATGTTGCTTTTAGAGTAATTGAATAGTACTTATGAGTCGTACGTAATGATTAGATAAAAAATGATTCGATTGATTATAAGCAGATTATAATCTTGTGCCAAACATTTGCGAAGGTAAAAATTTCTTTAAAAATTTAATTTTTAAGGTATCTAAACACGATTCAAGATAAAAGTTACTCCGTTACATTTTTAAGCATAGCCAAATGTGCTATAATTAAACCATGTTTCCAAACAAAGCCTTACCAACGCAGGGTCCATAGGGTAAGTGCTTCATAACTTTCACTTTTTGGCAAGTGATTATGTGGACGTAGTGTTTTGGTATCATGTTCAAAGATTTTTTAAGATAATGGTTCCGTATCACCTGCGAGTTAGATATTTTTTTATTAAGGTTCGTTTGATTGTAAATGTGAAAAATGAGTGAAAAAAAAATGAATTTTAAGGAATTAAATTGTTTAGAAATTATTTTACTGAGAATTGCAATTAATTGTGTTTGATTGGTATAATTTTTCACCTGAAAAAAGTTGAAAGTTTAATATCTGTTTGACTTTATTTTTTATCAAAATTGTCCATTAAAGTGATAATTTTTTTTATAATTGGATCTAGCATTTGTTCCAATTGCTAAAAAATATAAAAAATAACATACCGAATACCATTTGTTTGATTTTATTTTACATGACAATTGTCAATAAATGTGATAAATTTAAAATTAAAAAAAAAAAAAACAGCAGAACCTGGAAAATCAAAACCCACCTAAAAGGTGGGAAATGATTTTCATCCATTTCCATGAAAATGTGCACATACCACACAAAGTGAAAAAACATTTTACATGGAAAACTTCTTCTAACAAACATCAAAAAGTTGGAAAGTGAAAAACACTTTCCTAGTTCTTAGAAAAATAACACCAATCAAACAGGGCCTTATATTCTTACAGCTGGAATAAGTTCATTGATTATTCTCGGGTCTTCACTACATTGTCAAGCGTTGTATAAATACGCGTGACAACCTTATGCCATGGACTGTTTTTGGTCGAACTTGATTAGTGAAAGCTGAACTTTCTTATCCTCACATCGGCACGTCTTGATGTTTGACTAGTTGGTTTGCGAACGCTCTTATGTTACGCCACTCATATGGGAATAAAAAAGTAAAGTGTAATTTCTTAGCGTAGTAAACAAAACAGTAAATTAACACGATGTTGAGATGAACTAGATTTTAAATATCTTGTGAAAAGGATGAACAAGATTTTAAATATGTGGTTCAAGAAAAAATCATTAGGTCCTACAATCATATGATCAATATCAGAAGAAATCACATCCCCATGATCAGATCCTGATGAAAATGCAGTCAAGGGACAAGAAGTTTGATCAAATGTCGGGAGATGATAAGGTGAGAAGAATTAATTAGGCAATCCAGATATGATGTTGGGCAAATCTTGAACTTGTTCCTTGTTCGATTGTTCCCCTGTTTCATTGGATCATTAGGCTCATAATCTGGTTCAATCGGGGACTCAAAATTCCAGATGATATTGGAAGAATTATCTCCTGCGGTGGGATCCATGACGATTACTTTAGATGATTTGTATAGATTTTTGCTAGTGCAATCATCATAGTATGTGGTCCTAAATTTTGGTGGATCTTCTTGAATCTTTTGGACATGTTTGGTTGCTGGGCATCCCTGATCAAACCTGTGCGTGCACCTAAAGTAGCTTCTGCGTTTCAACCGAATTAAAAAGGAAAAAAGAAAATTTAAAATTATTTTAATAGGTCCTAAACTAGACCAGATTCATTCTCTACAAGTTCATTAGAAGTGATCCAATTTTTTAATTTTTAGCCATTTAATTAAGACCAAAGATCTTTAACAACTGATCTAATAGAGTACTACTCAAAAAAGAAAGAACTAGAAATGCTCCTACATCCTGCCCTCTTTATCAAATCCCCTAGCTAGGATGGAAGAGTAAGGCACGAATTTCGTGCTGCTTTACAAAATTCCGGTAACGAGGATAACCCAAAAATTTTGGGTTTCTTGCATTAGGTCTCTCAACTCTAATTCCGATAATCATATACTGTTTAGAAAAATAGACATCGGATTTCTACGTGGACATTAATATTTAGGGTTTGTTTGGGAGAGAATTTTTGAAGTGAAAATGATTTTTTTTAGAATGTATGGTAAAAATTTAAGAAATAATTAAAGATATCGTGATTATATGATTACATATGATTTTTGAAAAAATCTCCAAACGTTCAACAAATTGCTAACATACAATCAATAAACCTTTGACATCCTATGTAGACAAAAATAAATAAATAAAATAAATAAACCATACTTAAAATTATGTTTCAATAAGTGACTTTTAAATATCACAAATTTTATGTGAAGAATTCTTAATTTTTATTTTGGTTATTTTATAATGTGTCTTTTGAATTCAAGTAATATCAGTAACAAATTTCATCAGTTTTTATTCTTGTTTTGAAAGAGCAAAATCGTGTCAAAAGATGAGAGTCTTAGTCCCGCCATTAATGACTTTTAGCTCTACATAGATATATTGTCCTCTCAATTATTTTAAATTAAAGTTTGTAACTGTTTTATTTTAAATATTGCAACAGTACATTTATTGTGAAAATTTGAATTAGTCTCGATTTTTACACCTAATAGGGCGTCATTCAAGATGCAAATATTTAATGTATAAGTAGATTAGTTCTCAAGAGAAATTAGTGGGCCCGAAACATCAATGATGATGGTTTCACTTTCGAGGTTGACAATATGAAGACTAGAANATATAAAAAATAACATACCGAATACCATTTGTTTGATTTTATTTTACATGACAATTGTCAATAAATGTGATAAATTTAAAATTAAAAAAAAAAAAACCAGCAGAACCTGGAAAATCAAAACCCACCTAAAAGGTGGGAAATGATTTTCATCCATTTCCATGAAAATGTGCACATACCACACAAAGTGAAAAAACATTTTACATGGAAAACTTCTTCTAACAAACATCAAAAAGTTGGAAAGTGAAAAACACTTTCCTAGTTCTTAGAAAAATAACACCAATCAAACAGGGCCTTATATTCTTACAGCTGGAATAAGTTCATTGATTATTCTCGGGTCTTCACTACATTGTCAAGCGTTGTATAAATACGCGTGACAACCTTATGCCATGGACTGTTTTTGGTCGAACTTGATTAGTGAAAGCTGAACTTTCTTATCCTCACATCGGCACGTCTTGATGTTTGACTAGTTGGTTTGCGAACGCTCTTATGTTACGCCACTCATATGGGAATAAAAAAGTAAAGTGTAATTTCTTAGCGTAGTAAACAAAACAGTAAATTAACACGATGTTGAGATGAACTAGATTTTAAATATCTTGTGAAAAGGATGAACAAGATTTTAAATATGTGGTTCAAGAAAAAATCATTAGGTCCTACAATCATATGATCAATATCAGAAGAAATCACATCCCCATGATCAGATCCTGATGAAAATGCAGTCAAGGGACAAGAAGTTTGATCAAATGTCGGGAGATGATAAGGTGAGAAGAATTAATTAGGCAATCCAGATATGATGTTGGGCAAATCTTGAACTTGTTCCTTGTTCGATTGTTCCCCTGTTTCATTGGATCATTAGGCTCATAATCTGGTTCAATCGGGGACTCAAAATTCCAGATGATATTGGAAGAATTATCTCCTGCGGTGGGATCCATGACGATTACTTTAGATGATTTGTATAGATTTTTGCTAGTGCAATCATCATAGTATGTGGTCCTAAATTTTGGTGGATCTTCTTGAATCTTTTGGACATGTTTGGTTGCTGGGCATCCCTGATCAAACCTGTGCGTGCACCTAAAGTAGCTTCTGCGTTTCAACCGAATTAAAAAGGAAAAAAGAAAATTTAAAATTATTTTAATAGGTCCTAAACTAGACCAGATTCATTCTCTACAAGTTCATTAGAAGTGATCCAATTTTTTAAATTTTAGCCATTTAATTAAGACCAAAGATCTTTAACAACTGATCTAATAGAGTTACTACTCAAAAAAGAAAGAACTAGAAATGCTCCTACATCCTGCCCTCTTTATCAAATCCCCTAGCTAGGATGGAAGAGTAAGGCACGAATTTCGTGCTGCTTTACAAAATTCCGGTAACGAGGATAACCCAAAAATTTTGGGTTTCTTGCATTAGGTCTCTCAACTCTAATTCCGATAATCATATACTGTTTAGAAAAATAGACATCGGATTTCTACGTGGACATTAATATTTAGGGTTTGTTTGGGAGAGAATTTTTGAAGTGAAAATGATTTTTTTTAGAATGTATGGTAAAAATTTAAGAAATAATTAAAGATATCGTGATTATATGATTACATATGATTTTTGAAAAAATCTCCAAACGTTCAACAAATTGCTAACATACAATCAATAAACCTTTGACATCCTATGTAGACAAAAATAAATAAATAAAATAAATAAACCATACTTAAAATTATGTTTCAATAAGTGACTTTTAAATATCACAAATTTTATGTGAAGAATTCTTAATTTTTATTTTGGTTATTTTATAATGTGTCTTTTGAATTCAAGTAATATCAGTAGCAAATTTCATCAGTTTTTATTCTTGTTTTGAAAGAGCAAAATCGTGTCAAAAGATGAGAGTCTTAGTCCCGCCATTAATGACTTTTAGCTCTACATAGATATATTGTCCTCTCAATTATTTTAAATTAAAGTTTGTAACTGTTTTATTTTAAATATTGCAACAGTACATTTATTGTGAAAATTTGAATTAGTCTCGATTTTTACACCTAATAGGGCGTCATTCAAGATGCAAATATTTAATGTATAAGTAGATTAGTTCTCAAGAGAAATTAGTGGGCCCGAAACATCAATGATGATGGTTTCACTTTCGAGGTTGACAATATGAAGACTAGAAATAATCACATGATGACACGGGATTGTCTTGTTTGGTGGCCATTTTTTTGGATTTTTCTATTTGCACATAAAATTTTACATAATAATTTACTAATAAATAATATGTCGAGATTTAATTGAATCAAAATCTAACAAATCAAATCATTTCCTCACTTACATTTGACACATCATCATTATATTAAACATTATGCAAATAATTATGTATAAGAAGCATCTTCTTTATTGGAAAAATATTGTTTAAATAATGAATTTTTCAAGAATATATGATTAAAAAGTAGTAAAAAATTTTAAATTTATGTATAAAATATTTAAAAGTTATCTAAACATGATTCAGTCCTTGTTTGGTCTCAATTATTTTTAAAATAAATTTTTCTCTCTCTTATTTTCAATCACACATTTTTCAATAAAATAATATTACATGCAAATTCAAAACTTTTCCTTATTTTTTAACAATACATTCTTCATTAAAATATTATTCCAAAATGCATTTTGGGCAAAAAATGGGGTTCAAACATACGCGCTTGGGATAAAAGTTACTCCATTGTATTTTTTAAGTAAATATTATGTTCAAAATTCAAATTCTTTTTTATAATTAAGCTAGTTAATTTGGTTGAATTCCTTATCCAATTTTCCATGTTTCCAAACAAACCCTTACAGCAACCTTTTATTGTATTGTTGGATTAAGATTCATGCCATTTATATGGACGTAGGGTCCATAAATCTTGTTCTTGAATCTTTAGAGTTAGTTGAGCTCGACACCTCCGTGGCCGAGCATGTTTTGCCGAGTAATTGTTGGCGTACATGCAAAGTTGTCCCACTAGATTTGTGGTAGCTGGGTGTTGAGCTGAACTATATATGTCCAGTGCTTTGGTATCATGTTATAAGAGATTCTTTAAGATAATAGTTTAGTATATATATCACCGGCGAGTTAGATATTTTTTATTATATTATTACAGCTGAATTAAGTTCATTGATTATTCTCGAGTCTTTACGACTTAATGTCCGACTAGTCAGTGTGCAAACACTTTTTTGTGTTCCGTCACTAAGATGTGATTCAAAATTAAAGCGTAATTTCTTATTGTAGTAAACAAAGCAAAAAAATATTTTGATAAATTAACATTATGTTGAGACAAACTAGATTCGAAATATCTTGTGAAAAGGATACACTAGATTTGATATATCAGGTACATGCTACTACTTGACAAAGCATCTACTACACTTCGCAAGGGAATGATGAAAACTAGACCGTCCATCAATATTCAAGAAGATCATCAGGTCCTACAAACATATGATCCATATCCATACTGTAAGTGCTGGCTGTACAGGAATACACGTCAGAAGAAATCACATCCCCATGATCAGATCCTGATGAAAATGCAGTAAAGGGACAAGAAGTTTGATCAAATGTCGGGAGATGAAAAGGTGAGATGATGTAATCAGACGATCCAGATACGATGTTGGGCAAATCTTGAACTTGTTCCTTGTTCTCCTGTTTCACTGGATCATTAGGCTTATAATCTGGTTCCATCTGGGACTCAAAATTCCAGATGATATTAGAAGAAGTATGCTCTGGGGTGGGATCCATGATAATAGTTTGAGATGATTTGTATGGATTTTTGCAAGTGTGATCATCATAGTATGTTGTCCTAAATTTTGGTGGATCTTCATAAATCTTTTGGACATGTTTGGTTGCTGGGCATCCCTGGTCAAACTTGTGCGTGCACCTAAAATAGCTTCTGCATTTCAATTGTCCAAAGAAACTAATTAGAATGTTAATATATTTGGATGGTACGTCACACACAACGTGATTGGACAGCATCAACACTAACAAAAGGGAAAAGGAAAATTAAAAATTATTTTAATAGGTCCTAAACTAGACCAGATTCATTCTCTACAAGTTCATCAGAAGTGATCTCATAGAGTACAACTTCTAAAAGAAAGGAGTAGAAATGTTCCTACATCCGTCCCTTTTCATCGATTCCCCTAGGGAAAAAGAGTAAGGCACGAATTTTGTGCCGCCTTTCAAAATTTCGGTTACGAGGATAACCCTAGAGCTCAAGTCTGGCCTGGATCTGAGAAAAATAGATGTTTCCTCAGCGCCGGTCGATGAAGAGAACGGCCTTGGATTTTGTAATCACGATCTAGTTATATCTAAGAATCTCGAATGGCGTATCAAATGTGAATTCTTAAAAAAATTGAAAAATAAAGCTCCAATTTTTGAAACAATACCTTGGATGTGGGGAGTTGAGTATGGATTTTTGTCCATACTTCCTCCATGCATGGCCATCATCAATCCAAGTAGAGGTCTCTCTGATGCACGCCTCAGTAGTTCTCCTACAATGAATCCAAAACTAATTAATTATTAAGCAAATATAAGGCAATTATGAATAATTACAATAATATATTAATTACCTTCTTTTGTAGCATCCTCTCCGATCCTTTCGTACTGAAGTCTTACAACTCTCGCCGGAGTCTTCAGACTTCCGGCCGCCATCCAAACAAGGAGAATCAACCGCCAGAACTTCACTAACCTCATCAGACTCACCGGAGCTAATGTTTGAAAGAATTAGATTATACGAATCCAAGAGTTTGTTCACCAGAATCTGAGCAGACGTCATTCCAGTGCCGTCAATATCATCAGTTTCCGGGGATTTACGCAACAAAACTTGAAGTTGCTGCGCAAATTTCCGGCCACGAATCAACTCTGCGATCAATCTTTTCCGGCCAGTGGCTGTACTTGCGAGTAAAGAGGACTCCATGTATACAGTATTCTGTGTCCGTCTTTTCCGGCCTAGAGGATATATGGCACATGTATCAGCTATTTATGGTCAAGAAATTATAAACTAATGTTAAGAATATAAAGAAATTTCTACGAAAGCTCATCGACATTGGAATTTGCAATCCCACGCGCAGTTCTATCCAAAAAATTTGGGTTTTACTTTTAGTCAATCAACTTTTACCCAAAGCTCGATTCGACTACTCGAGTTTAGTTTCTTGCATCAGATCACTCAATTTTAATTCCAATAATCATATACTGTTTATAAAAATTGACACCGGATTTCAACGTAGACATTAATATTTAGGGTTTGTTCGGGAAATATTTTTTCCAATGAAAATGATTTGTTTTGGAATGTATGATTAAAAACAAGAAAAAATTGCAAGTACCGTGAATATATGATTAAAACGATTTCTAAAAAATCTCTTCTAAACGCTTAACAAATTGCTAACATACAATCAATAAACCTTTGACATCCCATGAAGACACAAGTTAAAAAAAAAAAAGCACACATACTTAAAATTATGTTTCAATAGGTCACTTTTAAATAACACAAATTTAGAGCCTATTTGACAATCATTATAGTAGAAAAAAGAATTTGAATAGTAATTTTTAAGAGAATGTGGTTGAAAAGCAGGAATTTTTTATTGGTATACGTATAAAATATTTTATTGTTTGAATGTATGATTGAAGATGATCCTACAGCAAATCATAAAATAAATTAATGGTTGTCGAATAGGCTCCGAATTAAATCTAAACACTAAGCGCCTATTTGAGTCCAATTTTGGTTAAAATACATTTTGAAATAGTAGATCGATAAAGAATGCGTAGTTAAATAATAAGGAAAAATTTTGAATTTGTATATAATATTATTTCATTAAAAATACGTCATTGAAAATAAGAGAGAAAAATATATATTTTGAAAATAATAAGGATCAAACAAGGGTTAAAGTCCCTTTTTGATATAGTTAAAAATCAAAATTTTAGTAAATTTTGATGAAAATTGAAGAAATATAAAATAGAAAATAATTGATCTCATAAAATATATGATTAAAATTAAATATTAGTTTTAACTTAAACTTTTAGCAAAATTTTAAGTCATATGAAACATAGGCTAAAACTAAAGCAATTTTAACGGGAGTTTTGCTTACAAAACCTATTCACTTATACTTTATTACATGTAAACTGTCCATTATATTTAATGTCATATAGGAGTTCAAGGTTAAAACCGCTAGAGTTAAGAGTATGAGTTGTGCAATAAAATTGAAGTTTTAGGGATTCGATTATAACATATTGAAGTTGAATGACTCAATTGAAATTTTAGTAGAAGTCGAATGGCCTAAATTCACCTAAACGTTGTTCAATGATTCATCAATTGAACTTTAAACAACGTGCGTATAGTAAAAACACGCCTTGTTAGCGCATCGTTAAATTTTATTGCGTACTCATGATAACGTATTGCTACATCGTCATAGTATACGTAAGATATATGCCAGTTGGAACCTTCAATTCTTTTTTTCTTTTTTTTTTTTTTAAGCGGTTGTTTGAACTTTAATATTCGGATTTTTAAATAGTAGATTGATGAAAAATGTGTGATTAAAAAATAAAGAAAATGATTTTTTGTGTAATATTATTTTATCAAAAAATGTGTGATTTGGCAAGAGAGAAAAAAAAAATGTATTTTAAAAATAATGGAGATCAAATAAGGACTTCTATAGCTATGTTTTGTGTAATTAAAATTTATATTAATAAGTTTTGATAAAAGTTGATGAAAATATATTGTTAAAAAATTGACAATAGTTTCGAATCTAATGAAAGCCCGAACCCCATTTTCTTAAAACTCATTTTTCTCCAAACTCAACACATTTTTTCAATAAAATAATTTGTAAGTAAACCCAAAAGTTTTCTTACTTTTTAACCACACATTCTTAAAAAAGAATTAAGCAACAAGTTTAACACTCTATTATGTATCAAAATTTGAGTCATTAATTGTTTAAAATGTTGTTAAAATTAATGTATAAAAAATTATAATCTCAAAACAGTGTCAAACTTGATGTACATGTAACAATATTGCTTAAAAAAAACTATTACAAAACTCGTTTTTATCCAAAATAGAGCATAAACATAGCGAAAATGAGTGATTAAAATTCATTATTGACTTTGATTTCAATTTTTATTAAATTTAAAGTCACCAAATAAAAGCATAATGACCATATTTTGTTAAAAGTCATATTTTTAGTAAATTTCGATGAAAATTGATAAAATATGCAATTGAAAATTTGATAACAATTATGAATTTCATCGTGCAGTATTAAAATTAATTATTTAGTTTAGCATAAATTTTTATCAACTCTTTTAGCTCGTATAAACAAGCTAAAATCTCATAAAATTACAAGTTGTCGGCGGCCAATACGTTGCAATGCTTATCCTAAACTTGCAGTTGTAATTACAGTAATAGCCTTAACTAGGATTAGAGAATCTTGCTAGGTGAGTTTGGTGATATATTCTTTGTCATTTTATGATTATTGTGACTTTTGTTTTGGAGACTACGAAACTATGTCTTTATGTTCGTTCTTTCGTTGTTTCAACGTAACTGCAACAATTAATTTAAAAGTTTTCATCTTGTCCAACACATATTCATTAAGTCCATATCTGGTAAAAATTAAAATTCAAATTTTAATCTTAATCAAAGTCAACAATTTATTTTAACCACACATTTTATGAGATTCATAACTTTTCAACACATATTTAATCAAGTTTTATTAAAAATTAATAAAATTCCGATTTTAATCCCATCTAACAAAGGCTGAATATAATGAGATGAGTAGTCACCAATCTACTCAAATCGACAACTATGCGATTATTGTTCTTCTACGTATTCAGTGGCGGACCCAGCATCCGGCGAGGGGTTATGGAACTATTTGTTCTTCTACGTATTCAGTAGTCTTTATGTGATTGAGCGGGCTTTTATGTCTGTCTGAAGATTCCATTTTTATCTGATGACTTCTTAAGCTTGGTGCTTTTGGAGCTGTTTGTAGAAAGATAATAATTCGATGTATGGAACTATTTGGAGCTGTGAAACACGATTTGGATTTTACAGAAATCATATTGTTTGAATTACGAATTTTAATTTAGGGTTTATGGTGATTGAGTTGTGATTTCTAATTTGGATTTTGATCCATTTGCCATTTTAATTTATTTAATTAAATATTAATAAACAATCTCGTTCTTACGATTGCTGATTGTCGACGTTAATCAGTTAACGTCCGCCCGGGCTGAACTTCAATGCTGGGTCCGTCCCTGTACGTATTAGGTATATCAGCAATCTACTTTATTGTATCTTCTCGATCTACCATTGGGTGGTCACAAGATTAAGTTCGAATAATCTTTGCACTTATTCGGGACCTAAAATATTGATATCTGGTAGTTTTTTTTGATAAAATATATTCTAAATTGTTGTATTTTATGTTATATAGGTAAAACTCAATGGTTAAACATGGAATTGAAAGAAAGAAGCGAAAATTGGTGAAAAAAGACAGAATCCAAAGTTTGAGAACCAAATTGCAAATTCAATAATTTATTCGGACCACAAGAAGATACTTTGAAGATTGTTAGGAGACAATTGGATGAAATTAGAACTCAAAAGGGAATGGAATATGATAAAAATCAATTTCCAATCGCACAAGTTATATTCCGAATTCTTAGCCGAATATTGAGACCCATATTTGGTATAGTAAACGTACGAATTGGAAAAATTATATATTTCTAGGAAAGTTATAGTCCTTGGAGTTATTTTTCCAATGCAGTTTGAATCACTTCAATCGAATATCGAAAGAGAAAATTATGGTCAAAATACTGAATACTGTGCAGAGACAAAAAATTCGAGCGCGAAGACAACTTTCCTTATTCGATTAAAACTCTTTTGGGAACCAATTTGGACGTGATTTTCAACCAATTTTCGACTCATACAAATACATAACAACATAATACATATAAAAAATCTCATGTACATGTTGTACTCCAATATTCATTAAATTTCATCATCNTTTGAAGATTGTTAGGAGACAATTGGATGAAATTAGAACTCAAAAGGGAATGGAATATGATAAAAATCAATTTCCAATCGCACAAGTTATATTCCGAATTCTTAGCCGAATATTGAGACCCATATTTGGTATAGTAAACGTACGAATTGGAAAAATTATATATTTCTAGGAAAGTTATAGTCCTTGGAGTTATTTTTCCAATGCAGTTTGAATCACTTCAATCGAATATCGAAAGAGAAAATTATGGTCAAAATACTGAATACTGTGCAGAGACAAAAAATTCGAGCGCGAAGACAACTTTCCTTATTCGATTAAAACTCTTTTGGGAACCAATTTGGACGTGATTTTCAACCAATTTTCGACTCATACAAATACATAACAACATAATACATATAAAAAATCTCATGTACATGTTGTACTCCAATATTCATTAAATTTCATCATCAAAGGAGGAAAATTCATAGTTTTGTGAGAGGATTGAAGGAAACTTGCAAGAATTCAATCAAGTGAAGATTCAAACTTGATTTTTGGACAAAGAAGAGAATGAGCAAGTTGAGATTCATCAAGAAACCATTGAAGAGATTCAAGATTTCAAAATTCATCTTCATCTTCATCTTCTCAATTTATCTAAAATTCAGGTTATATATTTTCACTTAAATATTATTTCTCGTAATTTCAATATGTTATACTAAATTTATACATTTTTAGGATGAGATGAATCCTTGTTATGATATTTTTAGTTTTTAATTAATTATTTTGACTTTAATTTGATTTGATTTGTGGATGCTTATTATTGTTTTATCGTTCTTTTTAATTGATTGATTACCAATTGAATTATTAGTAAATTTTATTGTTATCGAGAGAGACAATAAGGTTTAAGCACATTATAATAAACATTGTAAGGTTCGATATATTTGCTAGCTATCGAGAGGCTTTTAATTAAATTAGGAACATTGACCAATATGAATTATTTCAAATTGTCATTTTAATTTTTACACTAAAAACGGAATAATAAGGGGGATTCGACATCTTAGCAATGCATCTCACATATATGAAAAATACATTTACTTGCTTTCATTAGTTTAGTTGATAATTTAGATATTAGTATAGAAAACTCAAAATCTATTTGATATTCGATTAATGTTATTATTAATTTGAACTCGATTGAATACGTAGTCCTTGTAGATTCGACACTCTATTCATCATTACATTACTTGTTCACGATCTCGTTCACTTGCGGAAAATCAAACGATCAATCTTAACATGTCATATACCCTTATAGGAAGTGAGATGATTTAGGGGATACTGATGTTCTGAAAAAGGGGTGATTTTCTAGCTTGCCAAATTTTTAGATGTATTTCCGAAAATTCTCTACTGTAACCTGTTAATTACTTTAATTTAAAAGGTATATTAAGGTGAAGTGGTTGAGTGTTTATGACTGGAACTGTAACCCGGCACTGAATTTGTGAATTGACAGAATATCGTGGAGTTCAATTTAAAAAAATTGCACAAGAAAAACCTAAAACAGCACTACTCTTTCTAATTGGATATTGAGTAAGCATTAATATCATATTTCCCATTCAACAGCTTGGTTTCCATTACAATCTGTGTACAACCGTGCTTCTGGACATAGCTATACGTGATAATGTACTAGAAATTCTAGAACATATGACATCGATTCTTCATTTAGTAGGGTAGAAGCAAAGAAATTTAGAGCTCATCGTGATAGAGGGAAGTCTCCAAAGCATGCTTTTTCTTGCAACCCCAGTGGCATTTCCAAGAGCACAACGAATTGAAGGTAGTTAACCTAGTTGATTGAAGAGAGATGATATCTGATGTTGCAGGAGACTTTGAAAGAATAACTGCATACCCATCATCCATGTAATCTGTCCCTTCAGGAAACAACTGCCACAGAAGGCAACCACCTCCACCGCCTCCTTTCCTAGTCGAGTTCAAAAGGATCTTGTACACATTGCGCAAGAGGGTATCCCGGTATGTTGAATTATAGCCAGGATCTTTCGCAGAAACGCCAAACTCGGCAAACACAACAGGCATTCCGAGGAAATTCTCAGCATCATCAATATGAGATTGTATCCATGACTTGGTGAATTCTATATGAACATCCGAAATTGTTTGCGAAATCCTTCATATGATGTGAAAAATACCACTCAGAAAATCCCATGGGAACTCAAAAGAAAGACGTATTTGAAACACAAAGTTATACAATTGTAGCATTCACTTAAAGACTTACAATATTCTTGGTAAGATGGGCTGGATAATATTAGGGAAAAATATTAACTAAAATCTTGTTCATTACACAATCGAGTCTGGTTCACTACTGCATACCAAACATAAACTGAGTATGAGAATTTTTCAAAGCCATCATTAATACTTACCAAGAGTCTGGATAGATGTGAGCAGAAGCAAAATCAACCCCAAGAACTCGATGATTCCTGATAAAGTCAGTTCCAATTTGTTGAGCATAGGTATTTGGGTTAAACTGAAACCTGTTAGGTGTAGAGGGACCATAGAAACCCTCCAATCCAATCTCCACCAAATGTTTTCGGTCAACACTTTTCACATATACTGCCATTTCTTCTATCCATTTCTAAAAAATAAAAATATTGGCACTTAAAATTTTTCAGAAAAATTAACGTTTCACTTTGTTAGTTATATGTCTTATATTTTCTTTCACTCTAATTAGAAACTGAACCTGCAACTTATTTCCGGAGGGATCTGATTCACACCGTGGCTCATTCATCAGTTCCCAAGCAAAAATAGTAGGATCATCCTTGTAGGTTATTTTTGTGACAGTATTGACTCTGTTTAGCACCGTCTATAGGAGCCAAAAAGCATGAAATTTCAAAACATGGAGTTATTATTACAAAAGGGTGAGATTAAATTCAAGGAACTTACCTTAACATGAGCTTTGTAGTAGCTTCTGAGAGTTGGATGTGAGAAAAAATCATCATCAGAAGTCAAATTGAGGCCAGCAGATTTACCCCATTTGACATATTGAGATTTGCCACCATATGCTTCCCAGTTATTAACCAAGGATAATATGAGCCTTATCTTGTACTTCTTTGCTTCGCTTATAACAAAATCCAAGGCCTGAAACCCGAAAATATTGATTTTATAACATAAAGATTCAAGTTTTACGTGGTCACTCAAGGCTAAATTTGATTTGTTTATTGCTATTTCAGATATTCCAGTTGTGTCTTGTATGATTCATCATACCAAACATGCCTTTTATGTGTTAATTATGCAGAGTGCTAATGCTAAATTAGAATTTTAAATAAAAAATGCACCTTGAAAACTTCTTCATCATAAACAGAAGGGGTTTTCTGAAGAGCCCGCCACTGGCCATCATTAAAAGCCCAAGTGCGGCATACCCTAAGTCCCACTGCAGATGCCTGTTGAAACACCTCAGTAACCTTTCCTCTTGTCGATTGATCCACGGCAAACACCATTAACCAATAAGTGTTGAATCCATTAAAGTAGAAAGGCTGCCCATTGACTATAAATTGGTTTCCGTTTTTCTGCACTAGACTCCACGCTTCGTCTTCCATTTCATCATGATGAAAAATCCTGCACAGATACTACTGATTATAAAATTATTGAAACAAAATCTGACTGGGGGAAGGAAGAAATTTCTTAACAGGCACCTATAGTTCATCTCAGTTGATGCAAAATCAGAGTCTGTACTATCCACTGATACAGAATTCTCATAAGATTCTATGCGATCCATAAACATTATAAGAAAAACTGCCAAATAAATGGCTAAAAATCTGTCTTTTAACTCTACTTTCTCCATGTTTTCAACTCAACACCGTATTGAATTTGTTTTGAGCAGCCAATATATATGCACGTATGTCCATCTTCTGCAATGCAGTGCAGGGAAACATGTACCAGAGAGAAGTAATGAGGAGGAAATCATCTGGCTGCCTTCAAAGCAAAGATCCACTCCTCCCTTTCAGATACGGATAGAAATGAAAAGGTGGGTCAGAATTGACTTTGCTTCCTCTACCTTCTTTATATTTTTCGAAAGTTTTGCAAAAATTAAGATTGTTCACAAGAATTGACCATAAATGTCATATAAAAGTGATCATCAACCAACAGATTTACATATATTAGACCCATTGAAGAAAACTTTTACTGATAAATCTAATTGGTTCTGTACATTGAAATACAATATTGTGCAGATTTTAGGTAGGATGTCTTAAATCAATCAATCACCTTCCATGAAATTGAAGGCACACAAACATATGTGTAAAGACATGTTAAAAAGAAAAAAAGAAGGAACTCGTGTGGACACATAATTGGATAGTATGAAAAAAATAAAAACACAACGCTCATTTATTATCTGTCACTTCACCATTTCCCTCTATCCCTGTCATTGAGCCTCTCCAAAGAGCATCATTATTCATTTGATATTACCTAAAACTAAGTTAAGTGCCAAACAAACACAAACATTGCTCCTTAGCTTCAAAGTGTGATGCGTGAATGTGTAGAGAGAGACAGAGAGCACTTCATATTTACATAAGGTACAAAATAAATTGAAACCATAATCTGAAAAAAAAAAAAAAAAAAACTCATAAATCAGGGTTTAGTGCTCTTAAGTGTCCCATGGTATCAAATTATAAGATAAAAATCAAGAAGTTCATAATCTGCTCTATTAGAAATTTGAACTAGATTGAGTGACTATAAAGAAAACATATTTATTTATATAACTTTGGCATTCAACAATTAATAAGGATTAAGCTTTGTGTACCTCAACACATGACCCAACAAGAAGTGCAATATTTTCTTCCATAATGAGATGCCCATACATTTTTGAGTGGTGGGTTCCTCATTTCTGTGTGATTCTGGTAAGGTTTGATCTGAATTTGGATAAGGGTAGCCACAGTTCATCTTAATAAAGTAGTAGTTCTGGGTGAAAATGGAGACTTGAGTTTGAACTTTGAAGAGAAGAACCTTGTATACTATGAGTGCTGACAATAGCATCATACGCCACGTTTTGGTACTGGACAAAAACAACCGACTGTATTTTCTCTCTCCTATTTTTCATTTTCTCTTTCATTTCCAATTGTTTTTCAAGAAAGCAAATATTTTTTTTTGGTACAGAACATGAATTTGTACAAATTTAGTAGCAATAAAGACGGGTAATAAATGTCATGAGATATGTGGATAATAAGTGAATAATAATTATGAATATAAAAGTAAATTTTATTATAGTAATTTTTTTCCATATACTTCAATGTATTCCAGTCAAACAATTATACTTAATTTGATTCCAATCGATTACTATACTTTAATTTGATTTTGATTAAGGTCTCTGTCCAATTTTATTAACAATTAATCGATGATGTTACTTCAATAAATGATGATTATCACAAGTAACTTTTAGTTGCAAATATGAATGGGTAGAACTTCATTGAAATAAATAACACGCATTATTTATTGACTATTATATTTAAATAATAGAATTAGATACGCTTGTCCGATTGAAATCAAATTAAAGTACAGTCACCCAATTCAACAAAATTGAAGTACAAATATCTGGTTGAACAATAGCGAGAGTACAGTCACGTGAACGAAATTTATATAGCGAAAATTAATGTTTTACTTCAAATTATAAGGAAATTATAATTTTTGCCAAGCATGTTCTAAGTCATTATCCTTTTCATATTCGCACCTTTTTTGTCAGATTTTTGAAAAGTCAAAAATTGCTTCTCAAATTAAGAAGTTATTTTTTAGCATGTGTGAAAAATTTTCTAATATTTTTTCTAGTTCAAAGAATATTTAGGACATACTCGTTGGCATCATTGGAGTGGATATTGCTTGCGGGTTGTAAGCATATAGAGACCAGTCTAGCACATTAGGACTTTTGGGACTGAAATTGAAGATGAGGGGATTGTCAAGTTTTGGGCTTTGATATAACCCACAAGTTCTTAATAGTAAGAGCTTTTTTCCTTGAATGGCCCAGCCCAGTTATGTAGATTTTGTACGCATAAAATATAAACTAATATTCCATTTTTTCTTTGAAAACATTAAACACGTGCGTAGAAATACGACAATTGATAAAAAATTATTCCATCCACACAATTCAAATATTCAATCCAAAAATTTCGTCCAAAATTCTCTCCCCACTTAAAAAGTAATCCACGCTTTACTTCTTAGTGAATACTTTGCGCCACTACGCACCGCCACTTGAGATCACTCAATAAATCACATACATCAGTATTTTAAGTTATCAAAAAATCCTAGTCGACACGTATTTATTTTTAAAAAGTAACTAAAATATTAATTAAAGTTGAAAATAAAGAAATTAATTTTGTTAACAGTAAAAAAAAAAAAAAAAAAGTCATTGGAGCGTGTTTAGAAACAAAATAAATTACCTAAAATAACTTTATTTATTTAAGCTATATAGATCACAAATAAAGCAAAAAATCAGTACTATAATTTAAGCTCAAAATATGCAGCAAAGACCATTTTCAGTAATAACGCCACGAAATGAGATTGACATTTATATCCTATGCCGACCTTCACGACAAAAACGATGGGATCGAGATAAATAGTACTCAATAATAAATAATAATCAAAGTTTGATGAAACGTGGCATTCATGCGAATATCCTAGGCAAAGGCCCATTAGGCCCACCTATTCACTACCCAGTGCCCATTTGGTTCTCATTAATTGAAAAATAATAATATTTTTAAAAGAATATGTAGTTAATAAATACAAAAAAAATTTGGAAGAATGTGTAGATTTTATTCTGTAAATATTTGGTTGAAAAAAAATGATCTCACAGCAAATTATAAAATAAATTAATGAGAATCAAATTGACCATAATGAAAAAAATAACCCTTAATTCAAAAATTAAAACCTAAATTTTAATTAAATTAAAATCAACCATTTATTTTAAACATATTTCATATATTTCAAAAAATTTTAACCACATAATTAATTAAATTTTACTGAAAATTTATTAAAAATCTAATTTTAATCATGTGGTCGAACATAATCCGAGCCCAATTGGTCGAACATGACAGCCACCCTCCCAATAGGGGTGTCATGTGGACTTTATGGACATCATTATAGTGTCCATTACGTTTCCATAGTACCTCCCTTTGATCAAACCGTTCCTGCCCCCAACGCAACAGAACAGAATCTCTCAAAGAAAAGGATAAAGACCGAGGAGATGTTTTCATATGCCTTAGGAGAATTTGCATCCTTTGTCCTCAATATATGCTCCTAATAACAAATTGATCCTTCACTTTTAAAAAGAAGAAAGCTGGTTCTCAAATTTTCAAATATTGAATTTCTATTAATCATCGTCCTATATGTTTAACTTTATAAAATTAAATATACTTTTCGAATTGTACTGATTCTGAAATGAAGCAATGTTCGATGACTGTATATTATGAGATATTGGGACCAAGTTTCTCTTTCTAAAAATTGACAAGCAATTTGACAATATATCCAAAGATTAGGCATATAGTGAAATTATACTTTTTCTTGGAGAAGACGGAAAATTCTCGGTTTGTTTTTTTGTTTATTAATTTTTGTTGGTTAAGACTTGATCTTATGGCGGTTTAGATATATTTAATATTAACTAATTACTTATATATATATATGAAAAAAATTGAGTTGAGCGTAGTTTTTATATTTTTCAATTCAACGTTTCTATTTTCTTTTGTTTATATGCAAAACCTCATCGTGTTTTTCCTCTTCAACTGAAAAATTCAACTCAATTATCGTAGAGAATTTCCATAAACATTGATCATAATTTTGCTTACCTGGGTGCTGTGAGATTTTTGACCTGTATACTACGGTGAGATTTGTGTTATATTGATGTAAAATTAGAGTTTGGCAACTTGGTCTTGTGAAAGAGGGGATTTGGATTTTGAATTGGGTCGGGTCATCTTCTTTCGATCTTTATTGATTGAAGGAAAGTGTGAGAGTGAAGCAAGATGAGGGAAAAGCTTGGATTATTGGTGTGCTTATGGTTTCTTCTATATGGATCTTGTTTGGGAAGATTCGTTGTTGAGAAGAACAGCTTGAAGGTGACGTCACCTGGCTCACTGAAAGATGTGTATGAATGTGCAATTGGGAATTTTGGGGTTCCACAGTATGGAGGGACCATGGTTGGTACAGTTCTCTACCCAAAAGCCAATCAAAAGGCGTGCAAGAGTTTCGAAGATGTGGATATTTCCTTCAAGACTAAGCCTGGACGCATGCCCATATTTGTTCTTGCTGATCGAGGGGGTAAAGTTTTTCGATTTTATTGGGAATATTCGATTTAATTCTAATTTTCATGTTTGTAGAAGAGGAAATTGATAGTGTTTATTGTGCAGTATGATCCCCGTTTAACTTGATTGTTGATTGCATATTTACATGTGCGTTTACTTGGTTGGGAATACTGAAAAAAAAAAAAAAAAAATAAATTGTAATCACATTTATGGGGCAAAGATCTTGTACTTGTCTAATTATTTGAGCTTTTGGTGTTTTTATTTATCTTCACCAATTATCATCGCTTTGAACATATTTGAACAAGAAGACGGTAATTTGGATTTGATAAAGCTAATTAACTTTTCTACTTTGATCTTGAAGAGGAGACGCCAATTTTGGTTTTATTACAGAATTGTCAAAGGGTAAAATCACAGCTTAATTGTTGACCCTTCTTATCTGGTAATAGAAAGAAAATTTTGAAGTTGATTGTCCTTTGTTTTTCTATAGCTTAGTCTTGTTAATTACTTCAGGTAAATCAATTTTATTCTTTTCCTGTATCGCTTGATGTCTTGATCAATATTGGTGTTGACGTTACCATAGAGCAGGCTTTTCATTCGGTGTCATCCGAATCACACATATACATGTACAACTGTAAACAATCTCTTCATATGTGTTTCTTTGCTTAGGTGTGAATTTTATAGCTGCTGAAGCAAATTACTATAGTCACCTACATGTTGAAAAATGTCATCTTAACTTGCTGATTTGGCAGATTGCTACTTTACATTGAAGGCATGGAATGCTCAGAAAGCTGGAGCGGCAGCTATTCTTGTTGCCGATGACAGGGATGAGCGTCTTATTACCATGGATAACCCTGAGGAAGAGAATGCACAAGCAGATTATCTACAGAACATAAATATTCCATCGGCACTTATTAGCAAGGCTCTTGGGGATGACATCAAGAAAGAGTTGTCTAAAGGAGAAATGGTCAATATAAATCTTGACTGGAGAGAGGCTCTTCCACATCCAGATGAGCGGGTTGAGTACGAGTTCTGGACAAATAGTAACGACGAGTGTGGTCCCAAGTGCGAAAGCCAGAAAGAGTTCGTCAAAAATTTCAAAGGAGCTGCGCAGATACTTGAGCAGAAAGGGTATACCCAGTTCACTCCGCATTATATTACTTGGTATTGTCCTGATGCTTTTATTTTGAGCAAACAGTGCAAGTCACAGTGTATAAACCATGGGAGATATTGTGCGCCGGATCCTGAGCAGGATTTCAGCAAGGGATATGATGGGAAAGATGTTGTCGTGCAAAATCTACGACAAGCTTGCTTTTTTAAGATAGCCAATGAAAGTGGAAAACCATGGCTTTGGTGGGATTATGTGACAGATTTTGCAATCCGCTGTCCAATGAAAGAGAAGAAGTACAGTAAAGATTGTGCAGATCAAGTAATCCGTTCACTTGGTATGTTACGGTTCCATTCTATCAATGTTTTAATAATAAAATTAAAGCGTGCAGAATAATGTGTGCTTGCATGAATATTTATTTTGATTTTGTAGATGAGGTTGATGTGACCAAAGTCCTGTATACCATAAGGGATACCAACATTAACTGTGCTGCTTCGTTTTATTATTACAGAGTGTTCGTCCTTTGTTCATTTTAATTATTTTAACTTTCCTCTTTTGTTTGGAATGACAAATCACATCCGTTGTTCTTATATTGTTAGTTAACTATAAGGTTTAGGGATTTAACAGTTATGGATGCTTAGAGTAAGCTAGCTGGTTGTTTATTGTTGCAATGATAGTCTTTTGCTACTCTTATTGCTTGTAGTTCTTGAAATTATGTTTGATTGATGTGTATTTATCACCTCCAAGATCCAAATGCTTGTTGTATCTCATAATGAGTTGTATCAATGTAAAATTGTTGATATTGTTTATCCTTGGATTTTGATCGTATTTCATACGTTATTATGGCATTTTAATTTCATTTGGTCCATATGTTAGTTATGTAACCGATCAATGACCTAAAGCTTTATGTTACCAAAGGCTCTCTATAGATGGAGCCATGAAATAGTGCTCCTATATGTTCCATGCGTCCTTGGGTGCATAATTGTTGACTCCTGGACTAGGATTTTCTAAGAGTTACCTTCTTCACCGTCTTGACAAATCTAGCATCTAGAGCTGCTTGCTCATGGACTAATTAGCGTTCATTGAAATGACTCTTATGCAGGAGTTGATGTTGACAAGATAGACAAATGCATAGGAGACACTGAGGCAGATACAGACAACCCAGTTCTAAAAGCTGAACAGGAATCACAGGTTTTATCTTATAAGACCCGTTTATTGTTAACAGTGGCTGTGAAAGTTGTTGACTGACAATGCAATGCAATTCATTTTCAGATAGGGAAGGGTTCTCGTGGAGATGTGACTATCTTGCCCACCCTTGTTATAAACAACAGGCAGTACAGAGGTAGAAAACTTCTAGAACCTTAACAGCGGTTGGAATTTAATTATCACAATTTTATAGGGAAAAAATTGTTTCATAAAATTAATCCTACTGCTCAGGCAAGCTGGACAAAGGAGCAGTTCTCAAGGCCATATGTTCAGGATTTGAAGAGACCACAGAGCCATCCATTTGTTTGACTGAAGGTCATTGATTCTACTATCCATCTCTTATTTACACTTACTTATTCTCATAAAGTTGTAAACAAAGAAATAACCCGTTGGAACTATTCTACCTAATTGGTATTGTGAGACTCAATCCATGCAGCTCTGGAAATAACTACCTTTACACACACATGTTTGTGTGGTTGACACGACCTCTGCACTCAAGTGGCTGTTGATGATCTTTTTGCAGATATTGAAACCAACGAGTGTAAGGAAAATAATGGGGGATGCTGGCAGGATAAGGCTTCTAACATTACAGCGTGCAGGGTACTCTCCGCTTCTAATTGTTATTTTGGCATTTTAGCTGCTAGTTATCTTCCGATGTGCTTAAAAGTTCATTACAGGATACCTTCCGTGGGAGAGTGTGTGAATGCCCAATTGTGCAGGGGGTGAAATTTGTCGGTGATGGTTATACTCATTGTGAAGGTGAATGTCCTGCACTTCTCGAAAATACTTTTCTTATTTTTCCCCTTAATTTGGGAGGGTATGGGTAGTCCCATGACCCAACCATTCCAGTGTAGCAACTCTTTTTCCATATTCATTCAGTTATGACAACACAATGGAATCCTGGAAATGGTTTTCTTCTTTTATGTGCTTATGTTTCTACAGTTGTTACTAGGCTCTGGGGAGATTGACAAGGGGAGATTTTTCTTTCCTTGGGTTAATAGATGTATCAGACTTTCTATAGGCTGTTTCCAATATTGTGATTAGTAATTTTCCAGACACAGAACATTTAACACACACCTGTTCATCGACTTTCTGTCCCTCATGGTCTGTCTTATATTTTACATTTTCTTTTCTTCTGTTTGTGACAGCTTCTGGAGTATTAAGATGTGAAATAAATAACGGTGGCTGTTGGAAGGGAACACAGGGTGGAAGGACATATTCTGCCTGCATTGTAAGTTGGATGGTTCCTCGTAGTACATTTGTTTCCTTCTCTCCTTTTGCTACTCGTCAAAGTTTCTTTTTCCATTGTTTTTCCTTGGCTATCCAACTTATTTTCTCTATTTTTGGTCCTTGTTTGACCGCATGTGAATTTCTGATGTCTTCTTCGCTGAAAATCAATCTTTATTCTTCAGGATGACCACACTAAAGGTTGCAAGTGCCCTCCAGGATTCAAGGGTGATGGAGTTAAAAATTGTGAAGGTACATGTCTTTATTCTCTAGGGGTCATATGAAAATAATAGATTCATCTGCCGTTGAATATTTTATGGGTGATTGATGGGCATTTTTTTAGATGTTGACGAGTGCAAGGAAAAACTGGCATGCCAATGTCCAGAGTGCAAATGCAAGAATACCTGGGGCAGTTATGAATGCAGTTGCAGTGGCAACTTATTGTACATGCATGAACATGACACATGTATAAGTAAGTATGAACACTTCTCTTATTGAATCTGCAGTGAGTACTGTGTGCATCATCTGGAACACACTGCTCATTGAAGTTGTCTGGTGGAAAGGTAGATTTTATCCAACTTTTCTACATCTTGTGCAGTACTCGAGTATTATTTATTTGTCCAGACACGAGTAGTTGGTTAGCCACTACATCTAGGAAAGTTCGTATTGAACGCTAAGATTGCTGATTAATCAACAAATTTGTAGCTAATGTAGTTATGTGCTAAATTAATTTTCTACAGTGCTAGATTTATCATCATCTGATCTCTGCAGGTAAGGATGTTAATACGGAATCCAGCTGGGGCTTTGTTTGGGCAATCATTCTCGGCCTGGCTGCTGTAGGAATTGCGGGTTATGCTATGTACAAGTACAGGATCAGGGTATGTTAGCTTTATTTTTATTCTAGAATCCTCCTCTTTCGCAACATTCATATTTCAAACAACTTAGGCTGAATTGATATGCACGTCGAATAAGGATAATTTGGATCAGGACAGCATAACGAAGATGGCCCTAAACGAGGATATTAGACAATAAAGTGTTATTGTAATATTCATCAATTGAATATGATCATTAATTGGTGGGGGTATGGATAAGGACCCTAAACGAGCTTGTTAAACAATGTGGTGTATATTCAACGACGTGGTAATGCAAGAAAGTGTGGTGAAATTTCTAAAAATATTGACAAAAAGGTCTAGGGTGTGTTTGATGGATATTATTGAGAAAATAATGTATTTTTTAAATAGTTATATGACGAGAAATATGTGATTAAAAAGTAAGGAAAAGTTATTGATGTGATGGAAAATATTATTTTATTGAAAAATGTGTGGTTGAAAATGAGTTTTGAAAGAATATATTTTTAGAGAGAATGTGTTAAACAGGGGCTTAAGTGCATATAAATAATGTTAATATAGTGGCACGTTCAAGCCCCTTTGTTTATCCAGGTAAAGAACCTCTGGTGGGATGGTGGTTCTTGTTTATGTTCAATCATGTTTTTCCCCCGTTTCTGGAATTTTCTCATAATGAAGATTCATATGCAGAGATACATGGACTCGGAGATTCGGGCTATCATGGCACAGTATATGCCATTGGATAATCAAGGAGAGGTACCTCAACATATTCCTCATGGCAATGTCTGATAATAGGGAATGATAAGTGTGTTGGTTAAGAATGGCATTCGGAGTAAGAAAATTTATAAACACCACACTGCCAGCATTTATTTGGTTGTGTGGGATGTTTTGTGACCCGATGCATGGTACATTTTCATAATTAGATTTCCTTCACATGGTAATCTAGGTTATAATTTATGTACATGTGAACTGTGGCGTGTTTATACACTCCTTGTTGGGAAATTTCCCTTGGATGTGATGCGCTTTATGATCTATTAAATCATCTATAATTTTTTTCCTTAATTTTTTGTTGGGAAATGTAGTTATTTGTCATTGATCAAGCACTTGACATGCTATTAGGTTCATGCGATCCATATTTGGTTAATATCTTCGATAGTATTGGTCCCCTCGGTTTTGTATGTAGTTTAACTAATTGAAGAAATATTTCAGTTACTATGTAGGTTTCCTTAAGATAATATTTGTCCTTACCCAAATATGCACAAGCGATTCCAAATATACTTCCAAGAACTTTAATAAACATATACAAGATGCTCCTATTTGTGCAGTATGGCAAGATACAGACTTTGTTTTTTGATATACAAAAATGGAAGTGGGAAACATGCATGAAAATTACAGCAGAACGAAGAGAGAAGAAATGATATATCAGATTTAAAATGTACAATCAACGAAAAACTTGAAAAAAACTTTAATTGCAGTGAGGCGACCTCGTCATTTACTGTTTCAATGTATATAATACACAGACCTTTTTCAGTGCTGAACGGACATTTTATGGAAGACAGTGAAGTGATCTGGCTGGTTTTGACCCGTTGTTTAGCCTTAACGATGATAACAAACAGGACGACTTAGATTTACAGTTTACTGAGATTCCATTCATTTATGTATCCTCCAGATGATGAATTGAGAGGAAAAATAGAGTGAAATAAAGATCCTACTGCATGTACTGACTCTGCTTCTTTTAGTTCCAGTTTCTTGTCAATCTTTAGACCCTTTTTTCAATGATGACATGTTGGGTTTGATTGTCTTCAAAGATGGGCTAAAAGACCCACAATCAATACTTGAATCTTGGAATGAAGATGATCAAACTCCCAGCATCGGGTTGGAGTAAAATATGATCCTAACTAGTCTAATCAAGTATACGAGCTAGTTTTAATTGACTTTTCTTTGTTGGGATACAACGGACGAAGCCTAATAAGATTCAAGTTCCTAAGAGTGCCATCACCATCAAAGAACAACTTCACAGGGGCTGTAAATCCATTTCTTGCTGAAATTGAGAGCTAGAAAATCATTGACTTGAGTGAAATAATATATCAGGGACCATACACGACGAGCTTTTCTCACAATGTAGGTCTTTTAAGGTCGATTTTGCTTGCCAAAACAAGCTCACTGGCCTGTCCTTGGGTAGCTGAACTCCTGCTCATCATTGGAAAGAATTAACATGTCGTCCAATCGGCTTTTAGGTCAGTTACCCTCTGGATTATGGTCATTGAGTTTACTTTGATCACTTGATATATTGGATAACTTGTTCGAGGATGAGAGTCCAAAAGGGTTTGAGAGTGCGTATAACTTGAGAGCAATTAGTTTGCACAAGAACAAGTTTATAGGCTACCTGCCTGAATTTATTGGAAATTGTTTGCTGTTGAAGGCCATTGATTTTGGTGACAATTATTTCAATGGGAGCCTTCCTATATCAATGTGAAACTTGGATTGTGCAGATATCTTGATGTCAGTGGCAATTCATTAATGGGGGGATTTTGAGGCTGGATTGGAGATACGATAAGCCTGGAGTTCTTGGATCTTTCAGACTAACTTTTCTGGCGAGATACAAAACTTCATAGGAAATCTTAAATCCTTGAAGGAAGTGAACTTGTCGAGAAATCAGTTTGTAGGAAGCTTACTGGAGTCTTCTATAAATTGTGTAAACCTTAAGGTCTTCCTAGCCTGTGTTCTTTAACATTATTGCCTTCTACCCTGATCTTGGCCACATTTTGTTCACTGGTTCGGTCCCTTCAATCACTTAACTGAAAGTTTACTGAAAGACCTTATAGATCTTTCCTACATTATCACCTTCAATATTTCCTTACAATCAATCATCTCCAAGGTGAAATTCCAGGCAGTGGCTTCTTCCACTCCATCTCCTTCCTCGTCCGTCATTGGTAATCCGCTCATATGTGGCTCTGTTGTCAAGCAATCATGCCCTGCTGTCCATCCCAAGCCCCTTCTCCTAAACCCCAATTCACGAGGCTAGTCATGGTTGTCTTTCCACAGATCTCGGTCACAAAAGACTAATATTCCTATCTTCCTTAATTGCCATTAGAGCAGCTGTTTTTATTGCCCTTGGTGTGCTAACTATCTCTATTTGCAATATGTATGCCCGCGCTTCTAAAGCACCATCTTCTGTGACCTCACTTTTTATCAGGAGTCGATGATTTTTGCCCATTCCATGACAGCAAGCTTGTGATGTTTTTTCTGAAGTTGCTGATTTTGAAGCTGGGACCAAGGCACTTCTCGATAGAAATTGTGAACTTGGACGTGGTGGTTTTTGGAGCTTTTTACAGAACAGAACTTCAGGATGGGCGTATTTTTGTGATCAAGAAGCTTAACATATCGAGTTTGGTTAAGTCCGAACAAGATTTTGAGCCAAATGTTAAGAAACTAGGAAAGATCAGACATCCGAATCTGGTGGTGCTCGAAGGGAATTATTGGACTCCATCTCTACAGCTCCTCATTAACGAATATATCTGTGGAGGTAGTTTGTATATACAATCTCCATGAGGGAGACTCCAGTGGATGCTTCGCATGGAAAGAAAGATTCAAAATAATATTCGATATAACTAAAGGCTTAGCTCATCTGCACCTGATGAAAATTATGCACTATAATATGAAGTCGACCAATGTTTTGATAGAGGGTTCTAGCGAGCCCAAGGTGGGAGATTTTGGCCTGGCTCGGCTATTACCTGCATTAGACCATTATATCTTAATCAAAAAGGTTCAAAGTGCACATGGATACATGAATTTAGAATTTGCATGTCAAACTGTGAAGATAACTGAAAAATGCGATGTCTATGGATTCAGGATCTTGATTCTTGAGGGTTTGACTGGAAAGAGACCAGTAGAATACAATGGAAGACGATGTCGTTGTGCTATGTGACTAGGTTATAGGAGCATTGGATGAAGGCAGGGAGGTGGAATGCATTGACAAGAAGCTCCAGGGTAACTTGATTTATGCGTCTCAGGTGCCATCAAACCTTCCAAACATGGACGAGGTGATCGAAATGTTGGAACTAATCCAATGTCCTTCAGAAAGCCAAGACGAGCTCGAATGATCTTACATTGAAAAGATTGATATGAGCGATAAAAGATATGTGCTCCGGCAAACAAGAATTCAGTTTGTCGGTTTGATATACGAAGAAAAAACATGAGCTGAGGATTTTCTTTAATCTTCTGTTAATTTACTATTCTTTTCTATAAAATTTTTGGTTCTTTTTGGGGTTGAAGTATCTTTTGAGGCATTTATAATGCAGGAACATTCATCTACAGATATGTTCTATTGAGATCACGTTATCTTATGAATGAAAGTCTCCAATAGACAACTTACATACAAATATACTCGTTACCATATGTTTTTACACATTCTTTCTTTTCAAGTTTATTAATGCTGTTTTTGAGTCAAAATGATTGGAAAGAGAACATAAAGAGGCTATCTTTTATCAGTATAGCACATGATCCTAAAATACCAACATTTCACTCTTCAAACAATGTTCCATTTCCTCTTTCATAACATTAAAATATTAGCAACATGTGCTGTGAAAAGTAAAGAAACTACTTGCATGTTGAGGCTTTTATCATATGCATGGATGAGAGAAATCACTGTCAAATGTTTAATAAAGTGTTGAAAAGCTTCCAAAGTAAGCATGATATAAAAGCTGTAGTAAATTCAAACAGAAAGAGCCTTTGTGGGTTCTGTGCAAGTTTTGGAAGTGTTGGGATCAAGAAAATTATCTTTATCCCTTTCAGATCTACTTTTGGTAGGGACAGAATGATATAAAGCAACAACTTTCATCTAAGCAGCTAGTGGGATGGACCATATACCACCAAAAACTTCCATTTTTGGTGGAAGTTATTTTACAGATTAAAGTGAAATGCTCATGGCCTACTCCATTCCTGTAGGAAAGGGGAATATGGGGGTGGGCATCAACCATCAGTTAGACAAGGATGTAAACTCAGGAACAGCTTTTTTAAAGTTTCGGCCTTGTCGACGGATGGGAAAACATTCATAGTATCAAACACACGTCGACAAAGAATCTGAACTTTAATTTATTATACTGTTGAGTCCTGTAGTGCATCAAACATACATCAACAAAGAACTTGGAAAGCAGAAGAAAAAAAAGTAAAAAACAGCAGCTACACTACTTATGACCTGCTAACTGATTTAAAAGCCAAGTCGAGCAATGAAAGAAAATTTTCATGAAATGTGATTAGCTTTATAGAAATGGTCATTCAACGGACCTTTATTGAATGTAAATGACAATAGACATGACAGAAGCATCGATATACACAGTGAGATGGCAACAGCACTGGTAGAAACTAACTGATCCCGTAAACAAACTTTATTTACAAAACATCACTCCCCGAGATCATCTTCCTAATAATTGTGAGAAACCACATCCTTCCTTCTTTTTATTTTCCAAGCAAAATCACCTATCCAAAAGGAAAAATAAAAAATGGTCTCTATTGACAATCAAAATCCTTCAACACTAGATCTTCTAGCAGTTGATGACGATGATCTCCGGCTTTCCTGTCGATCCATTTTCTCTAAGGAGAGGGTTGAAGAACATGTTCGGGGAGGAAGAGTTAATGGCAGTGAAGGCAGACTTATTGGAGAAATAGATGGTCCGTTTGTTGGAGGTGGAGAGAAACTTGACCTGGGAACTGGGGTAATGATCCCATTCAGGCTGGGCGATCTATACATATGTTTTCCACTAACTGCTCCTGGCTCTTGCAGCGGGAATCGAGAGGTATACTTGACGTCTTGTATAGTTTTCAGATGCTTCACAAGATTTCTCATGGTGGGCCTCTCCGATGGATCCATTTGAAGACATTGCTGAGCAATGTCTGCCACCATCCGAGCTGCCTTGGCTGGGAAACGGCCCTTTAGCTGAGGATCCATAATCAGGGACAGTCTTGAGTCGTCGGCAAGGAAAGGCCGACTCCATTTGACTAAATTCCTCTCTTCCTTGGGATGTCGACTGTCAAGATTTTTCCTGCCTGTGAGCAGTTCAAGAAGTACAATCCCGAAACTCCATACATTGCTTTTAGGTGTTAGCAACCCTCTCTCCAGGGTCTCCATCGAAAGATTTCCTAGAGCCTGAAAACATGTAGGGTAGTTAGAGAGGTAAGATTAGGCTAATTAAAGAAGCATTAAGGTCATGACCAGCTAACATCCCCCACCCCCAGCCCCACCACAAAGCATTAGAAGCAAAAGGCTGGTGCCATACAAGTACTAAACTTACAACAGAAGTGTTGGATATATCAGTCTCTGGTATGTGGCTAATGCAACCATATCCAGAAAGCTTGGCACTAAAATCCTTATCGATCTGTATATTGGCAGTTGAAAATTCATGGAACATTGCCTGTCAAGTATCAAAAGAACTCAGTTATAAGACAAACCTAAATCCAAAATTTGGTGGTTGCTGCAAGAAAAACTTGTAATTTTCTCATGTGCAGAAGGCACAAACTCATTTATCTTTTAATGCTCAAGAGGAGTTTTAATTACCTGGAAAGGCCCTTCTTCATGCAGGAATGTAAGACCTTGAGCAGCACATAAAGCGACTTTCATTCTGCCATTCCAGTCAATAGGTGGCCCGTTTGATCTTCCATACAAAAGCCTGTCTAAACTTCCATGATATAGCCTCTCATACACCAACATTCTGCGGTCTGATCCCTCACGTGCATGGAAGCCTATCAATTTACAGAGGAAGGGATGTTGCAAGGATGCTAGAGTATTCACCTCGTTCACAAATTCCTTTAAACCCTGCAAAGGAAAAATAAATTGAGAAATTAGTCCTAAAAAATACATGAGATTTTCAAGAATCTGATAAAGAGAAGGTAGAACTATATATTTCATAAATGAAAGCCTAATTATACGGGATTTATATTGAATTTCAGTAAGATCTCTACCATTAGTTCTACAGGGTACTTGCTAATCATAATTGCTTTGGCTACAACATTTCGAAGCATTTGTGGATGGTAGAGGGGTATGAAACTTAAACCAGACTCAAAACATATCGACTTCACTACTGCAAGGAAGCTGCCACAACATTTCGAAGCATTTGTGGACGGTGGAGGTGTATGAAACTTAAAACAGACTCAAAATGTATCGACTTCACTACAGCAAACAGGGTCCAATTTCTAGTAATATTGTTGATAACTAAACACAGTACATATCCCTCTTCATGCAGAAGATTCGCGAGAGGAAACCGCTAATTACTAGACAAAGAAGAAAAATGACGAGATAAAAAATTCACAGAAAAAAAATTTACCTGAGTGGAGGGGTGAAGGCGGGTTACAGTGGCTTCAAGCTTGTTTGAACCAAGAGCATCATTCCCAAATGAAGCTCGATATATAACTGACGAAAGCCCTTCAGAAACACATCGCTCGGGAGAGAAGTTGTGGCAAGCAGATGCAACTTCTTCATACGAAAAATTAAGGGCTCCTCTGGTAGGCAATGCAGCAGGCAACGTCGGAGGCAGAGGAAGTGGTCCAGACGCATTAAGAGGGCCACTAGTGCTCACCATTTTAAAGCTAGGTGCAGTCTTCAAAGTAGCAGTATTCCGTGGTGATGGAAGAGGAAGCGGTTGAGGGCGTGACGAAAAAGAATCATATTCAGTGGACGAGAATGCATCTTGTTCTGCAGAATGAAGACTTGATGGGGCAGATAATGCTCGTATCCTACTACTGCTTACCCCATTTTTTGACTGAACAGGTTCGACCCTTGTTCTAAAACTTGGGGGTGCAGATTGCAAAGAACGCGTACGGGTTTGAGGTTCAGGCAACATAGTCGGTGTATGTTGCCGAGGGTTATCCTGTCTAATATGCATGAACTGCTCAGATTTCTTCTTCTTACTCTTCAACGCCATAAAACATTCCATATTGCCTACAACAATCTTTAGATTCTAACCAGATAGAATGATGTCCTGTCAAATAGGTATGCATATGATTATACAAAAATGAAAAACGAGCCAAGATTATAATATTAGTTATCATTAACTTAAACATATCATTTCCAAGCTTGCTTTAGAAAGTGAATTATATAATTGAAGGTTACGTGCGTCCCAACATATTATTAACTAATACACCCCAAATACCACCAATGTAATTTCTAAAATCTACTACCCAATTCAGAAATTCAATTTCAAGATTCAATATGTCAAGTTCAGATTAAATTTTGACCATTAACAATTATCTAACAGTAGACTACAAAATCTGAAAAATCTTACAATACTAACCAAAGCCAGATCCTTTAATATCAAAATGTCCATTAAAAGATTCATGGTTAATTACCAAAAAGAGTTGGAGCACGAAATTAAATCATTGAAATTGACGGAATTTCCCAGATGGGCATCTCATTTTCTAATAGAAAATAAAACTACAAAGAAAAAAAAAAGACGTATGTACAGCTCTTTCCCTAAACTGAATTCCCAACCCATAAAACATAAACAAAGAAAATGATACAAAACCAACCTGAGGCAATGATCCCTGCAAAATTGATAATCTTGAGCTAACTTGAAATAAAGCTTGGATTTTTACATGAACTCAAATGGTGAAAAATCAATTCTTGTGATTAATTGAGGCTTAAATTTGGTGAAACAAGAAAACCCTAAAGCAAGTCAAATTAATACAAATGAGGAAAGGTGAGAGCAGAATTGGAATACGATTTGAATAGTAAAAGTACAAAAATATGGAGAAGGAAAGTGAATGAGAAGACCACAGGAGATGTGTAGCAGTAGTCAAACCCAACAACACCCTACCTGTAATTCTCCAATTTTATAAAATTTATGATTTGCTAGGATGATTTTCAACCACGAATATTTTACACGTATGTTATCAAAATTTTCCAATATTTTAACTATGCATTCTTCAACAATACTATTCAAAACTTTTTTTTTTTATCTTTTTTAATTCAAACAATCAAACATGCTCTTAAAAAATGAAATCATTGTTATCTTCACTCCACGCGCCATCAGTGGCCTTTCTCACCGTCTTTTGACATTTTTGACCTTCCATTTTTGCTCATGCCAATAGGTTTCTTCCTTTTTTTTTTTCCTTGTCTAATAATTATGGTGTGTTCGGTATAGATTAAAATTCAAAAACTAATCGTTATTGTTGACTTTTATTAGACTAGTGGGATCCAATAATGATCATATTTTTAATTTTAATTGAATTTTGAACTGTATCAAACAAGCTCTTAGTTTGATGGCCGTGAGCAATTTACTTTAGCACCCTGGTTTGTTTCGTCAATAAGGGCTTGTTTGAGAGTTTCAGCGTACAGGTTATGAGCATTTTTTAAAAATCGATTTTAAGTGTTTAAAATTTATTACTCATAAATGATATTTTAATTATATGTGATTTTTTTACATATAAGTTAATATTCAACTTTAAAAATTGAATAAAGTTAAATATATACTGAAAATTTTTAAGTTAATATTTTTTACTTATTAGTAAATTTTAAAATTATAAATTAATTGTATACTTTTAAATTATAGTTATTTTTTTACTTATAAGTAATTTTTATATTTTATAAGTGAATTTTGTCTTATTAGTAGT
>CAIGRB010130633.1:36276-68420 GCA_903798255.1 Fraxinus quadrangulata
TTTTTTCTTATTTTATAAATAATATTATGTTTATAAGTATTGTTTCTAATTATAATGTAATTTTTTTCGCTTATATATAATTTTTTAGTTAATATATTTTTATTTACAAGTTAATTTTGAAGAAAATAGATTGATTGGAAATAATTATTTTATAGATAGTAAAATTAGAAGGAAATATGAGAAACGGTCAAAACTCGTCAATTTAGTAAGTTGAGAGAGCCAATAAAAATAACACCACCAATTTTGGATGGTTTTTAAATCATTCAAAATTGATGCCTAAAAAACTAGTAAACAACTATATATCTAACTCCTCGTAAACAGTTCCATCCAAAATTAATGAAAAAAAAACTCTCAAGCAAGCCCCAAGTGTTTTCATGCACGTGGTAGACTTTTAATCGAATCAAACTTCACCATCGTTTTCAAAGATTACATAAAACCATATGGTTCCATTTATAAAATTCGAGAAGTTTAATGTATTGCTCTAAATCTTGAAATATCTTAATTAACAATGCACGCTACTGCTTACACGAGCTTATTAGTTGTTGAAAATTTATGTTCAAATTTAACATTGAAAACCCCATATCCTAGTTTTGGCTTGACTTGTCTCCTGTTCATTTGATATCGAACTCTCTAAGCTCCCTTTCTTTGAAATTTTGAACTCTCTCATTCCCTCTACTTTTGATTTTAAAAATTCATTCTGCTATAATTTTAAGATAGATGTATGTATATACAATTTTTAGTAATTCTTTATATTGCATACCAAATATGATTGACGTGCGCCCGAGTGTGAAGCTATCTACCACTGGGGAATTCAGATAATTCAAATAAAGTAAACAAACAAAAAGATTAAGCCACTGTTTGATAATGATTAAAATTAGATTTTTAGTAAATTTGATAAAAACTGATAAAATGTGTGGTTTAAAAGTTTTAGGACCTATAAAACATGTGGTTGAAATGAATTATTGGTTTTGATTTAAATTAAAGTAGATTTTAATCGACAGCAAACATGGGCTAAACATATTCACACCATTTAGATTTAATCAACATCGAACATGGGCTAAATATATTCACATCACAATTTTTAATAATTAGACTACATTTTAATTGTACGAAAAATTCATAATATTTAAACATTAGCATATTTATGTCTCAAATCTTTTCAGTGTATTTTTATTATCAAATTAACATAAATTGTTCCTTATTATGGTATTTCTCCAAAATATTCTTAAATAGGATAAAAAGATCCATTTACCCATTGTATTTTAAAATAAGCAAAATATATAATAATACAAACATATAATTAAGTATTTGACCTTCATTTTAAAGAACGTTAATAATATTTTTTTTGGTGAAAATCACGATTGAAATTTTCTAATCGATGAAATATTAAAAATCAAAACGCGATGAAGAAAATATAAATGTGATAATGAATAAAAGTTAATAATAACGTAATTAAAATGTATCTTTTTGTTAAAAAATGTGGTGTGTATATAATCACCCAAACAACAACAACAACAACAACAATAGTGTTATCGAGCACCATTGGTGCTACAACACTAGTATATATGGCGCCAAGCGATAGACTAATAAAATATAGAATTAAGTGATTAATTTAATATGACTAATGATATATAGCACCAGTGATGTTTAACACCAGTTTAGATGATCACATTTTATAAGTTCAATTAAATGAATTATGTGATTTTACATTTAAGTAAATATCATTTAAGGGCTCTGCTGTGTGTATAGAGGTGGGGGTTACCGAACCCCCACCGATCCCACCGATTAGACACAAAGGAGGGGGGTGGGAATTCTTTTGTTTATTTTTAATGAAGTCGGTCGCACATGGGACCCACCTAAATGTGAGAGGTGGTAAGTCCTCTGTTAACCATAATTCTGTACAAATGATCACATTAGTGGCACATGAATTGATGTTTTAATATTAATAGTGATATATGGTATTACTATTAATATTTAAACAAGAAAGTGTGGTACAAGGGCATTACAGTCCATCCAAATGGAAATATACCTCCATATTCAAAGAAGAGGGACCTCCATTGAAGTGACAGATGAGTCAAAGTTTGGAAAAACAAACGTGGTTTTTTTATGAAAAAAATACTTGTATGATTTCCCATCGACCTAGATCTTTGACTCTCAAGATCTGCCGTCCGATTTTATTCTCGGTGGAAAGATCCACGGTGCTTGTCTCGAGAAGATTAAAGCGGCTTTGGGTCCCACTAACCCCAGCACTTTTGCCCCATACCTGCATTTACAATTCTGAGTACGGGTTCATGTATTTTTGAAATTTCAAATTTGATTACACGATATTAATATTTGTACTGTTGATCTCTAATGAATTTTTTTTAAATTCAAATTTGATTACACGATATTAACATTTAGCCTTTTCTTGAACATGATTTAATTTCAAATTTGATTACACGATATTAATATTTGTACTGTTGATCTCTAATGAATTTTTTTTAAATTTATCTTTTAGCTTAAAAAATATTAAATATCACGATGAGGCTATTTAAGCCCTTCTTTAGTCTCCATTATAATAAGATTTTTGAAAATAATATATTTTGAAATAATAATTTTTGGAAGAATGTGTGGTTAAAAAAGAATGAAATTTTTTTTTATTTACGTGTAATATTATTTTTATTGAAAATATTGAAAATTGTGTAATTAGAAAAAAAAGAAAGATGTATTCAACTACACATTTTTCAATAAAATAATATTACACGCAAATCGAAAAAAATTCTTCTGTTTCAATTATTCATTCTCCAAAAAATTATAATACCAAATAATGGAGATCAAACGTGAGCTTAAACTTACTCTAATGTCACAAGCACAATAAGATTCAAAATATTTCAATTAGGCACCAAATTGCAAGAAAACTCAACATAAGAATTGATCAATTGGAACAATAAACGGTAATCTTTAAGGTTGTGCATTAATCAAGTTTTTTTTTTTTAAATCTTAAAACACTTCAAATTTATTGTGGAGTAGTAGTTTTTATACATTCAATGAACATGAAAGCACCTTTAAAATGAATGGATACCACTAGTGGCGGAGCCAGCACTCGACCAGGTGGCGAGGTCGCCCATGCTGGCTCCGTTGAGATTTACAAGTGCAATCCCGCAAGAGAAAACTGAAGTTAAAGAATCGGGGCCATGAAGACGTGGAAGATGGAGAGATGGAGAAGATGAGTTGTTGGACTTTTTTTAGATCCTGGGCTTTTCTTTAGTTGGGCCTTTTTTTATTTTTAAAATAATGGCCCATTAAGTGAATTCAATTGTGACAATCGCATTGCATGACATTTTTGATTTCACACCCACAAAAGCCAAACGCCCAAATCCAAACCCTGTATTCTACCTCCCGTCCCAAGTTTTGTTATCTCCCACTATTGCAGCCGCAGGTTCGACGGATACACGCCTTCACTGTCGGTAAGTATTTCTTTACAAATTACTATGTGACTTCTTATGTGGAATGCTTTACTCAGGATGAACGAGTTATCACAATTTCGAGTTGAGGAAAGTAGATTCTGGTGGAAATTTGAAAATGATAGTTGGAAAATTATGTTTAGGGATACAATCAAAGATTGTAGGGTTTTGGCCAAATTGAAATGATTGAGATTTGAAACGTAAATCTCAGGTGAAAATCGGAGGATTTTGAAACAATTGATAAGGCTTGAGATTGAATAAATTATTTAATTGAATCTACCATAAAATTAATACCATTTAGCAGATGCTAAGAAGAACAAAAAATTAGGGGTTTCAAATGTCTTGGAGATGAATTTAGCATATGCAAATTACAATTTGAATTTGTGAATATGTGATATTTGTTATAATTGATAAATTGAGAAATTTGTAAATTATCTTATGAATCTTCTGATCAATTATTTGTAGTGTAAGTTAAGATTTATTCTCTATATTAATTGAAAATATTTTTTACGCCGTTGAAGATGATCGTTACCCTCAATGACTAAGGCTTGGGTTGTTTCATTTATTAAATTTGACGGTTTTTGTAGGGTGTGTCATTTTTATGTGGCCCAATTCATAATCAAATTTCCTCCTTGAAGCAGCCTAGAGATCAACATTTGGAACTTGATAAAGTGAGTTGCACTTTTTTATACAACGCAATTTCAAGGGCAATTGAGTTTTAAACTTTTTGAGTTTGCAATGTACAATACCAATAATCATGTTTATTTATTCTTGGGATTTCTGCTGAACAGGTGCCATAATGACCCTAACCAAATATATTATGTTTGTTTAAAATGAGAAAATAAATTGCAGAAATAAATATTAGTTGGATTATCTCTTGTCAAGAAACGGAACAAAGAGTAGATTAGATTTCACACGGTGAATTTTTGTGGCATTTTAGTATGATTATAAAATTGTATATGCTGACAATAATATTTTTAATATTCTATTTTTAACATATATTTTTAATGTTAGGCAGTAAAGTATGAGATTGGATTATGCAAGAAATTCATAGACTCTTCAGAACTTTACAGTCATTAATTGTTGACTGTCAAAGGTCAAAAATGAACGGCCGTCCTATCTAACCTCCAATTTTGGATCCACCCCTAGGTACCACGTGAGTCAACCTCACAACATTTTTCTGTATGATACACCAAGTTTGTAAAAAAGACAATGAAATCAACGTCTTAGGGATATATGGGCACGCGAATGGGCCACTCAAACTTTAAAAATACACGCAAATTGAGGCTTCAAGAATTTCAAATAATTAGACTTTTTATTATAAATTCCAAATCGTCACAACTCGCTTTCAAAAAATAAAAATAAAAAAATGTCTTGCCTCCATGAACAAACTCGCGAATACAGAAAGGCCAGCAAAAATTTCTTGAAAATGTTGGAAGCACATGAATATACAAATAATTTACTTTGCTCTCTAAAAATGTTATAATTTATCTATATTTTTGGAGTGTGTTGATATAATTATCTTTTATTCCAAACTATAATTTTTGTATTCTAAATGGTTGTGTGGAAACAATTTTGCCTAAAGTTTTTAGGGTAATGATATTTGTACATCATTGTGTACGTAATGTTGTAGGAAGAGAGAGAAGGAGAAAAAAAGATAAGGAAATAAAATAAATCAAATTATTATAATCTTTTTTCTCTTTCACATCATATATCTATACACCATTATGTACACAATGATATGCAAATAGCATTACTCAAGTTTTAGGTTGTGTCTGGGAGTGTTTTTCTCAAACCAAAATCAATTTTTCGGTCAAATCACAAAGTCCCACTGACAGCCATTCTTTGCACGTTTTGTAGATAAATAGAACAAAAAGGACCATTTAATCCTCCTTTATGGTTGTTGAGGCGTGTAATGAGGAGGGTAAATTTGGGAATGAGAGTGTAAATGGCCCGAGTTGGTACCGCAAAGCTGTCAGAATTTTTTTAATTATAAATTGTACAACGGTCCATTTTTTGCTCACCAACCGTCCAAAATGTAATAGCCAGTGCGCCCAAGACAGGTTCTTAATAACAACTCCCAACTTCCAAGTTTAGACAAAAGAGGAAAATGAGTGTTAATTTCAACTAATGAATTTTGCACTTAGTGTTACTTTGATCACTGAACTTTAATTTATTACAGATTCATTATTGAATTTTACAAAATGTTTTATTCTAATTACCAACTCAAATTGGTATCCATTTTTATCTAAACAACTAACGTTTCTGTGTGTCAAGTTATATGATTTAATTGAAAATCCCGAGTTTACTTGAAACACGAATATGTAAGATTTGAAGTTCAAAATAGAAGTCAAACAAAATCACTAGTTTAGAATTAACCATTTTATAAAGTTCTATTATTAGTTTGAAATAAACTAAAGTGGTCATTAGGTGCAAAGTTAAAATAGCAGTAAAATAACATATGTAGCAAAACTTGTCAAATATTATGACATGATATCAAAATCGTTGGGATTAACCTTAAAGAATTTATACGGTTGACTGAAAATTTGTTGGAGAAAAACAAAAAGAAAATTATTGTTGAAAGATGCGTGGAGACCAGTGTTCTAAAATGCACGCATACACGTCGCATATACCTGTATATGCTCGATGAATTTTCGAAAAGCCTCGCATAAGGGGAATGCACGTGATAACGCGGTCAACCCATTTCGTTAACCTTAAACGTCAAAATGCTTATGCATTTGTAATAAAAAATTGTGTTAAAATTAGCATAGCAAAATTTAACTTTTTTTTATAACTTTTTTTTTTTATTAAAAAAAAGAAGCAAATTGAGCACAAGAAACATCGAATTAATCAAAATCATCCAAGTCCATGAATTATATACGACAATCTATAGAGTTTTGACCTTTAAAAATAAAAAATTAAAATAAATTTTTCGTAGAGTTACAAACTATCTACGTCGAATCTCGAACTTATTTCTTCTTCAATCTTTCTATAGTTTTATTAGCAATAGATGCTAGTAATGAACAATCTTGAATTGTTGATAGTTGTTATGATGATGAGGATGTTAATAATGATATAACATCTATAAGAAATAATAGAAATTCTCGAGTTAAAATAAGGGAGCACGAAGAAGATGATTTTACATCAAATGACACTAAAGATGACTTGGATGAAGAGGAATTAAAATTGAAATTCGATAAAGAATTAGACAATATTTATGATTTTTTAAGTCGATGTTAGTGTCTAATCTAGTAATAAAAATTGATTACCAAATAATTGTAGTATTCAAGATTTTGAGCATTATGCTTTTGTTAAAAATTTGAAAAATATATATATAAAGTTCAAGTAATTGCAGTATTTATAATTTTGAGCACTTATTTTTTTAAAATTTGAAGAATATATATAAAGTTTAAAGAATGCATTATTTATTTATTTATTAGTTTAGAATATTTAACATAATATTAAAAAATTTAAAACACATAATTACGTATATGTTTCGCAGAGACATACATATTCTTGTAATACTTGACTCTCGATCGAACCGTATTGCCACGCATTACACATTTTAGAACCTTGGTTGAGACTAAGAAACTCAAGCTGGCCCAGGTACCCCGGAAAGATGGGTAATTTGTTGAGGAGATTTTGCACAAATAGCACTAGAAGTTACTTGAAAAATTAAAAGGATAATATCAATTTTCTCTGTAATTTCTAATGTCACAAGAAATTTTATTTTTATTTTTGTATTCGAGTAGGTGAGGGTAATCTTGATCTAGGTAAAAAAGTAAAATTATTTTAGTCAAAATTATTAAGTTTATAAATTCGTAAGATTAAGTATTGAATTAAATTAATGGAATGGTTCTCCAACCGATTAGTACTAAATGCTGGTCGAATATGTATAATTACTCCCATCGCAACCTCCACTAGGGAAATAAAATATTGGAACATTTCCCCGTCTTAATCTCTTCTTATCTTAGAAAATATTTTACACTTCTAACATGAAATTAATATAGCCACTTGTTAAAGATTTTCTTACCTTGAAAATTATGTTAAATTGGTTTGAGAGGTCTTCAAGAACGGAATGAAAGTGTAACTTTTCTTTCTCTACTTCTCCTCTCTCTCGAATATGCTAGCGCATGTGTTTTGCGTATGCCGTTTGATAGAGGGTTGAGGGTAAGAGAAATGAGATGATAGGGTATTTATTTTTGAGGGAGTTGTATAATTACCTTAGCCTATCTTTCATTCACTGCTTCTAAGTGTTTATTTTATGGATCTCCCAAAATTTCCAACTTAACTTAAAATAAAGCCCAAATTATTATTTTTCATGCTTAAATAATAGTGGAAATTACATGGACGTTAACATTTCAAAAATTAGATAAAAAGTTTATTTTTACAAAAATCGGATCATAATTAAATATTTAAATACTAATAATAATATTTTAAAACTAAACTAATCTATCTACTCACCTCTATCTCCCAAACCCTAATTATCTTTCACTCCCTCCTCCCTCGACATCTCTCTCCCCTCTCTACCTCTTCTCTCTACGGCACCGATGCGATTACAACATGATACGAGCGGCGGCGACGTCCCGAGTAAGAAGAAGTTGGTTGTGCAGGTAGAGGTGTGGCGGTGATGTTGGATCGGTGGTGGTGAGCGTGGTGATGTTAGTATGGTGGATCTGGCGGCGATGAGCGGGCGATGATTTGTTGAGGTTCGTTGTTGGTGGTGCAAGTGGAGGTTGTGGCAGCGACGGTTGTAGACGATGGAGTGGTGGCAGTGGCAGTTCTCTCATCTCCTCAATGTGAGCTAATTTATGGACAATGTCAACGATATATGATTTCGTAATTTATGGACACTTAAAGCTAAAGTTTTCGTGAACATCTGAATTCTGCACTAGTGTATCTGGTATATAACAGTTCTCCGGGAGAATCTACACATTCTGATGATGATAAAAATTATGATTGCTCATAAAGTGGAGGTAAAATATGAAAATTACTTGTCATTTTCTGGATTTGGCTTAATATTTGTGAACTTATTTTGAAAATGTGATGTGTGAAACAATTAATCAAAACTATTGCTTACAGTTGCTGGTAGATTCGACGATGATGGATTTGGAACACGGTGACAGAGCAGGTGTAAATGATGGGTCCTCATAAATGGCACGCCTTCACTTTGAACTCAAATGTTAACTATTTGAACATGTTAGGTTGCTTTACATGTTTAAATTAAATTTGGTGGTGGTACATGCGGTATTGGTGGTTGTGCTACCGTTGGTGGTGGTGGTGGTGATGTCGGTATTTTTAGATGATGGTTTGGTGTCGGGCGGTGTTGGGGGTGATTCCGGCGACGCGGATTCGGTTGTCATGTTGTTGGTGGCAGTGGTGAGGCGACTGTCACAAGTTTTGGTGGTTGTCACATATTATTTGATCGTTTGTGACCATTAAATTCATTAATTTGTGATCGATAAACAATATGTGATGAAAAATATAAATTGTGACTAGGAAATAATGTGTGATCTAAAAAATTGTTAATTTGTGATCGATAATTTGACAATTTGTGACTATCTACTAAATTGTGACTTATAATATTTGTGATTTGTGATCGATAATTAAATTATGACGTATAAATTATTTTATTGGTGACCGATGAACAAATTGTGACTTATAAAATTTTCAAATTGTAACCGTAAAATAATTTTGTGACCTATAAAATTTCTGATTTGTGTTCGTAAAATAATATATGACTTATAAAATTTCTGATTTGTGATCGATGAACAAATTGTAACATATAAAATTTTTGAATTGTGAGCGTAAAATAATTTGTGACATTTTAATTTTTTATTTGTGAGCGATGAACAAATTATGACCTATAAAATTTTTGAATTGTGATCGTCAAAATAATTTGTGACATGTAAATTTGTGATTTGTGATTAATTAATAATATGTGATCAATTAACTAACAAATTAATAATATGTGACCAATTATATAGAATTTGTGACCAAATTATATGGAATTGTAACATTAATATATTTAATTAATAAAATATATGTTTAATTAATTAATTTATAAAAAATTTTTAAAAAATCTGAGATTTGAAATTTTAAACCTTAAAAAATTCGAGATTTGAAATTTTAAACCTAAAACAATCTGAAAACATTCTCTCTTAAATTTGAAATGGGTGAAACTTAATTTCTTAGTTATGAAATTTTCCCTAAATAATACTTATTCGTGCTTAGAAATTATTTTTCTAAGTTCCTGAATATTTTCTCAAAAGTGCAATTTAGTCCCCTCAACTTTTAGATAATTGCAATCTTGGCCAAATTCTCAACTATTTTAAATTAGGTCATTTTCATCACTATTCTCTTCAGACTATGATCTATATAGATATGAAAATATTTGAGTGTTACATACACAACATACGATAGAGACATGACATATGACAATCACTTGTTCATACTCTCACCTATTACTCCCTATATTTCTCTCAGCATATAACTTAATTGCTAATTCTCATTATAAGTATGTGAAAATTTTTGCCCATGCCAAAACTATGATCATTTTGTTTTTCCACACCAAGTTTCTAAATTTAACTAGAACATCGGGTGCATCTGTTCGTCCGACCACCCGTGGGGTCGGCCAAATATTCTAACTTGTTTTCTTGGCGTGTGTGGCGTTACTAGTTGATAACTATATACAACAAGATTGTAAAGTCAATAAATTTAAAAGTTAACATAAGATTAACTTTGAACCCCAAAAAGTGTTTTATTAAAGTTATATATAAGTCTTTCCTTTTTATTTGTACTTCTATACCCCTCTTTTTTTTTTTTTGTTAATTGTTTACCCAAAGATGTTGCAACTGGTCTTAAAATTGTAAACTAACATTTGTTAGTTGTCCAAGATTCAGTAATATTTGACTCATAAGAAGCGCAGGGTAGCTCTTAGAGCATGTTTGGCTTAATTTAAAAGTACTCGCATATTAAGCACCTTTTAAATAGGACGAAGCCTTTTATTCACTTATCATGCTAATTGAACTTGACATTATTCACCAATTTTTGATAACTTTTAATTTTAAAATATATGTGGATACATAAAAAAAATAAAAATCTCACATTACATAACAAATTTATTTCCAACTTTCATCAATAAGAAAATTTTATTTTCTCTAAAATTTACTTAAAAAAGTAAACCTTTTAAACTTATTCAAACTTGCTCATAATAATGAGTAAATTACATACAACGACTGAATATGTGGCATACATCCAAATAAATGCAAAAGTCTCCGTCCACCAAATGAAAATAGTACCCTGTCCACCTATCACTTAAGCCTGCAAGAAAATGGGAACGTAGAAAAAAAAAAAAAAAAAATTATATATTAGTCAACAAGATATCTTTCTAATTGAAAAATATTAAAAGATTAAATTTGAATAAATAGCTGAGTCACTCTCTAATATTATTTGCTTTTAATTAGGACAATTCGATGTATTAGAGTAGGTAAATTAGTGTCCGCAAACATGGTCTCCAAATAAGTTACTAAAAATTACTTTTAAGCACAAATAAACATGAAGTAGAGAAGAGAAACATACTTAGAGCAGTCAGTGGATAGGCTGATCTTGTAAGGAATAGAGACGCCACACTTTCTGGGTAACACAGCAGCATTGTTTAAATTGATTCGTTTAATGACTTTTGCAGTTCGCTTCAAGCAGTTGCAAACTGTCTGGCGATCAGGGGTGGTCGTAACTGAGGCATAGAGAGTTCTAACGCCGGTGCAGCATTGAGACGAGGTGGCGCCACCCCTGAGGAGGTAGTTGATACATGGTTTCAAGCTACGCTGCACTTGTGTGCAACTAACGGCCGCCTCTGTATAGGGTGCAACCACCGCCATGAACAAGAGTATAACACAAGAAACTATGGTCATTTTTGCCATTGGCAATGAATTGAGTGTCAAGGGATTGTGATGATCTGGTATTTATATAGAGGATATATGGTGTTATAGAAAATGTGATTAACACGGGACTTGATATTTGTGCATTAAATTTAGAAGAAGATTCTCTAGCCTAAAAAAGTTAGGCAAACGCGACTAGGTTAAACGCGACTAGGTTACAATATGCAAGAGATGTTCATCGGTACGTAGAAACATCTCTAATGGAGTTTATTACAATGTATGAATATTTACATGATGAAAAAAATATATATTAGTCTCGAGGAATGGAGTAATCAGCACTCCATGCCATTGTGTTTGTGCTACATGTATACAATAATTTACATAATGATTTGTCAATAACTGATTAGACAAGATTTAATTGGATCAAAATCTCATCAATCAAATAATTTTATCACTTATATTTAACATCTAATCATTATGTAAATAGTTATGTACAAAAAGTATTTTCCATTGTTTAATATCTGTATCAAATAGTTGAGACCTACTATTTAATTGAGATACAAAAATGAATTAATAATACACATGTCAATTAAACAATCGTACGGACTACTCAGTTTCCTACTTCGAAAGTACTAAAATATTTCTTGTACATGTTCTAAACATCATGATATATACTCGTCTGCTAATCAGTATTTGTTTTTATATATTTTCAGTAAATTGAATACCACATTCGTTAAAAAGTGTTTTGCTAATGTATTCTTTTTATAGGAGGTTTATTGAAATCTAGAAATATTAGTTTGAGAGATCAAGATATCCTCGAAATAACACAAAATCTGCTATTTTCTTGTATGTTCTTTTATTTCTTCGACACAAATAATTCGTGTTTGTATAAATGAATTTTATGCATAGCGTGTGAATATATGAAAGTAAAACCGGCCTATATAGAGAGGGTTAGTGGGTAGTTGCAATGGATTAATTCATTCATTAATTAAAGTCGGCAGCACAGTTCACAGGGAAGAACAAATCGCGTAATTGAAGTTTTTCACGGCTTTTGATTCAATAGGTCGGTCACCGTAGAAAGCCAATTAATCCTGACTATTTAAACTACAAATATATAGTAAAAATTATTGAAAAAATATTTGACAAGTTGAACTACTATATATCGAGTTAAGGTGACTATGGTATTTATAATTAAGTAAGTAGTTTTCTTTTAATAGTAACAGTTCTTTTCTTAAGGAATTAATTATCAATTTGAGAATCGCTAATTCAAATAGTAGTAGTTTCATTCTCGAGCAATCTATTAATTTACTAATAAGTCGTTTTTGCTTAATTCATAGTAACTGCAATGGATTATTGAAGAATCTTCCACCTTAAAAAGTCACATAACATAGATCACTGACTGGATGAAATATCCAAAATTTCCAATAAACTTCTCTTATTATTTGTAGCATAAAATTTCCGTTCCATCTTCAATTTTTACTGCACCCTGCAGCATAAAACACCGTTATAAAAATACCGCACGACACGTAAAAACACTATTTAACACGGAATGCTGTAAAAATGTTATATACTTGGAGCAATCCATGGATGGGCTGATCTTGTATGGAATGCGAACGCCACATTTACCCGGGAGGCCAGCCGCGTTTTTAATGCTGGCCGCGGAGGCAGAGGCCGCCACAGCGTGCAAGCATGTGCAAACAGATTGTCGGTCAGTTGTGGTCTTAGCCATGCCGTAAAGCGACTTAATATTGGCGCAGCATTTGGGTGGTACCTGATGACCGCCGTACATGACATAGTTGAGACATGGAGACAGGGTGGACGCCACCGTGCCGCACGAGATTGCAGCCTCCGCATGTGGTGCGACGACCACAGCGATCACTACTGCTACTAAGTATAGTATCTTAATCATTTTAGAGCTTGCAATTTGAATAATATTAAGTTTGTGTAAAAAGGTTATCAAGTACATGTTTATATAGAGGAGTGTCACGGGTGAAGAGAATTAGGACATGAATTCATGGGATCGGTATGGCCTCTGCATGAGGTGCAACTAAACACCCTGGCTTGGCACACATTTCATTGTTCCTGAGATATGTTAAAAAACTCTAGGCATATATATGTTTGATAAATGCATGATTTGAATGTTATTATTGCAATTTGGGAAGAAAAATATATAATAATAAGTGGGTTGCGTCCCTCGATTCTGTCGAGGACTTTCCTCGTTGTTTGGATTCTCTGGAGGGGGGAAGAAAACGAGGTATAAGATGCATGTGTTCATTAAATCCTACAAATGATCGTTCTTATGTACACTTATAGTGGGCCGAGCTCTGCAACTAATGGATTAATGCCCATAACTGGCTGGCATCACCTGGGCCACGAATCTCCAATTACCCAAACAAGCTTAAAGATCGTTCTATTTACCAATTGAAGCCCAAAACATTTGTATGGCCTCAGGCTAGCCCTAATCATTTCTGTAGTAAATAGAAATCAAATAGGAAGTAATTACATCATGGATCAGCCATAGTATGTATACCAATCAACACATTTGTTCTTATAGAGTGTTGTTGCCGTCGTCTCGCTCAAGCCAAAAAAAATAAACTTTTTCACTAACTTGTCGTTGACCTGTCGTTCTAGTGATAGTCCTGTTCGCTAGAGCGACAGTCCAACCATAAGCTAGCAACAGTTTTAATCAATTTTTCAGACAACTTCCTCTATTTTTTTTTCCAACTTTGGACCGCAATTTCTCATGCATCCGGAATTGATTTTGAGATTTCAAATATACCACGACGATCTACTCGACGAGTAGAATAAGTTGGTCTATTTATTTTTATAATTTGACCATCGGATCAAGTCCGAATATTTGGTCGAAGTTGACACGAAAGTCATTTTTCCAAGTTTTTTGTTTTGACACTTAACCAAAATTTTCAATCTTCTAAACCAATTTTCAACAATTTCCCACATGAATGGAAATGCATATGCAATGCGAAATTATGATGCAATGTAAAGAGAGAGCGAAAAAACACTGCATCAGCTAAGGTAACTTCCGACTTTGAACCTCCCTTAGTGAAATACTATCGGACTTAGTTGGCTAATTGGTGAACGTGATGTCTTGAATCATTCAACCGTTAGTGTAAGCCAAGACAACAATACTCACACAGATGGCTTCCTTAATCCGTTCATAGTTCTCATGATTTAGTTCATTTTGGCCCTGAACCACCATTGGGTTTCATATGTGTTTAGATAATTGTAGCCTCGAGCAATTCTCATTGAAGCGGCTCCACTTCACACTTATATAGGTGACCTTAAAAGTATTCTGCCATACTCTACTTGACTTGATCAATATATATGAATCATTAAAAGAGTATCTTAACTTTTAATCATTATGCATAAAGCACTTTTAATATCATATGAATGAGTTAGGAAATAATTTCCTAAGTGATTCATTGAATTTTCATAACTTAGTTGTCCATTTGAATCAAAATCTTGGGATCTCCAATCAATAAGGTATGGTTACTATTACAAAGATCCTTACGTAGTAGACTTTAATCTCATTCCTTTCAATAGACAACATATTTGATCTCTAGGCAAATATTTCGTAAGTGGATCTGCAATGTTCTCATTTGATTTCACATAATCTATGAAGATGATACCATTATAGATTAGTTGCTTAATGGTATTATGTCTACGACGTATATGTCTAGACTTACCATTATACATGCTGCTTTGAGCCCTTCCAATAGCCGATTGACTATCACAATGTATACTAATCGCAGGTATCGGCTTAGGCCAATATGAAATATCTTCTAGAAATTTATGAAGTCATTCTGTTTCTTCTCCAGTTTTGTCCAAAGCAATAAACTCAGATTTCATTCTTGATTGAGCTATACACGTTTACTTTGTAGATTTTCATGATACAGTAGCTCCACCAATGGTAAATACATAACCACTAGTAGACTTGGAATCCTTCATGTCGGATATCCAATTCGCATCACAATATCCTTCCAATACCGCATGATATTTTGTAAAATGTAATCCATAGGTTAAGGTATACTTCAAATGCCTAAGAACCCTTGTTAAAGCCTTCCAATGACCATGGCTCGGATTACTTGTGAATTACTAAGTTTATTTACAGCATATGCTATATCCGATCAAGTACAGTTCGTAATATACATCAGACTGCCTATAACCTGTGAATACTTTAGTTGTGACACACATTCACCCGTATTTTTGACTAAGTGTAAACTTAGGCCAATAGGGATTTTCGCAAGACTTTCCTCAAGTATATTATACTATTCGGTACACTTTCAATGTAATGAGATTTAGAAAGTACGAATTCTTTTGGTGTTATAGAGATCTTAATCCCTAGTATCACATTAGCCACACCCATGTCCTTCATTAGCATTCTCTTGGTGTTTAACAACATTTCATGATTATTGTCCTTTATCAACATGTCGTCTACATAAAGACATACAATCACATAGATATTTGGTATCTATTTTATATATACATACTTCTCACATTCGTTTATCTTAAATCCATTTGACAACATCGTTTTGTCAAACTTTTGATGTCATTGTTTAGGAGCTTGTTTCAATCCATACAAGGACTTAACGAGTTTACAAACCTTGTGTTTGTGATTAGAAGAGACGAACCCTTAGAGTTGTTCCATGTATATCTCCTTTTCTAACTCACCGTTCAAGAATTCAGTTTTTACATCTATTTGATGAATCTCAAGGTTGTGTATTGCTGCAATCGCAATTAACAACCTTATCGAAGTTATTCTAATTACATGTGAGTAGGTATCAAAGAAGTCAATTCCTTCTTTTTGCCTATATCTTTTGGCAACCAACCTAACCTTATATTTGTCAATGAATCCATCCAGTTTAAGTTTCTTCTTAAAAATTCATTTACACCCTAAAGGTTTATTTTCGGGAGGTAAATCAACCAACTTCCAAATATGGTTTTGCATTATCGAATCTATCTCACTATTGATAGCTTCTTTCCAATACGGTGCTTCCGGTGTAGACATGGCTTCATCGAAAGTCTTTGAATCATTTTTTACCATATAGGTTAGAAAATCTGGGCCAAATGAAGTAGATATTCTTGCCCTTTTACTACGCCTTTGTTCTTTCTCATATGACGTACCATTTGTAGTATTATAAGTTCTTTTGTTTGAACTTTTAGTTTCATTTTCTTTACACGGAAACACATACTCAAAGAAAGTTGTATTCCTTGATTCAACTATGGTACCCTTATGTACATCTTGAACTTCAGACTTGTGTACAAGAAAACGATATATACTATTAATATTGGCATATCCAAAAAATAAGCAATCAATCATCTTGGGTCCAATTTTCACTTGCTTAGGCTTGGGTACTTCAATATTAGTCAAACACCCCCACACTTTCAAATGTTGGTAAGACGGATGACGACCTTTCCATAATTCATATGGAGTCTCTTTCATGGTCTTGAGGGGTATCTGATTAAGAAGACTATTTACCGTTAGAATAGCTTCCCCCCACAAGTTCTGCGGTAAGCCCGAACTTAGCAACATTACATTCATCATCTCTTTGAGAGTTTGATTTTTGACTTCAGCAGTGCCATTCGATTGAGGAGAGTAAGGTGCCGTTCTTTGATGAATAATTCCAGTTCGGAACATAATTCTTCAAACGATGTCCCGTATTCACTTCCTCTATCACTACAAATATTCTTTATTCGTTTATTGAGATGAGTTCAACTTCAGCCTTATATAGTTTAAAGGCTTCCAACATTTTTTTTACTTCTCAAAAGAAAGACATAACAATACCTTGTATAATCGTCGATGAAAGTCACAAAATATTTCTTACCACCTTTAGTTTGAATATATTTCAGATAACAAATGTCGCTATATATTAGCTCTAAAGTTGTAGTGTTCATTTGAATCGGTGGAACAATGTTTTAGCCAGTTTTGCTTCAACACACACTTCACATTTATTATTAGGATCGATCTTAAGCGTCGGAATTAAACTTTGATTCATAAGTTTGCGCAAAGATTTATAATTCACATGTCCTAATCGACTATACCACAAATAAGACAACTCAAGCATATAAACAGAATTTAAAATTTTATTCATAATACTTTGCCGTGGTACAACAGTAACAACGTTCATTTTGAACATTCCATTACACATGTATCATTTTCCTACATACATCTCATTTTTAGTGAGTACAAATTTATCGGATACAAATACAAACTTAAAGTCATTTTTTACTAAGTAGAGATCCGGACACTAGATTCTTCCGTATGTTCAACACATGTAGAACATTGTTGAGGACTAGTTCTTTACCCGATGTCATCTTCAAAGTGACTCTGCATTGTCCTTCAACTTGCAAGTTCCCCATGTAAACTTGTTCCCCGTTCAGTTCTTGATAATTGGAGAACATGGTCATATCTGCACATACATGATGGTTGGAGCCAGTGTCAATCCACATTTCCCTCGAGTTTCCAACCATGTTACACTCAGAGACAACCGTAGATAGACTCATTTCTAGCATCCTTTCAGAAATGGTGTATTTCTCAATGATGTTGGCTTGAGCATTCTTGTTTGATTTTTGACATTCGCTTGAACGATGTCCGACCTTTCCACAGTTGTAGCAATTTCCTTTGAACTTTTTGGACTTATTGGAGTTGTCTCTTTGTGGTGCCTCATCGGAGAACTTTCGTTTCTTGTTGACATCCTTCGTATCTGTTTCAACAAAATTGGCTCCAAGTTGGACAATAGACCTTCTGATATGATCCGGGATAGGCAATCACTTGGTTGGATCACGGAGTCCAAATTGAAAAAGTCTACAAGCCAAGGAACAAGTTTGATGTTTGGGTCGAGAGTCGAAACCATTTGGAAGAACTTGATTCAAGCAAGGGAAGATAAAAAATTTGCATTCCTTCACAAAAATGCCGCTTATTAGTCTTTGACCGTTCGGGTCAGTAAGGCGTGCCAACACTTTAAGAAAAGTTCGCTTCAGCATTGTGCAAAAATTTCATTTTTCCGAATTTTCCTTATTTCATTAGGATTCTAATTTATTGCAATCTTTTTTTTATTTTAGTAAGTTAATTCCAGTACAATTAGGGTTTTGGCTTGTCCTATAAATACTTGGTTATTATTTCATTGTAAAAATAAGTTATGAATTATGATTAATGAATTGAGAATTTTCTCTTTAATTGTTCTTGATTGAACATTATCGAACATATCAAATATTGTTTTAATATTTGTGGCGTCAACTCTTAGAACTTATCAAAAGATTAGGCACCCTTTGTGCCGTTCGCAAATCGATGTTCGTTGGTTTTGTAATCAAGAGATCATTCAAACTTCGTTTTTGTTTGGTTGCTTAGTTCAATAATTTGCGGGTCGAGATTCTACCGTCTACAACCTGAATTTGAGCTTTCCCGGCGTTTTCAATTAATTCCGCGATCTCCACGTTGATCCCGCTTCGGGTTCGCATCATCTTCTCTCGATTTTTTATTATCCTTCTCAATCCTCAACCGGACGATCAATTCTTCCAAATTCACGTCCTTGCATTTATGCTTGAGATATTTTTTAAAATCTCTCCACATAGGAGGGAGCTTTTCGATGATGACAGCAACTTGCAAAGATTCACTCAATTTCATCTTCTCAGCATGTATGTCATGTAGTAGAACTTCAAATTCTTGTACTTGACTTATCACCATTTTGGAATCCACCATCTTGTAATCCAGAAATTTGTCGACTACGAACTTCTTTGTTCCGGCGTCCTCGGTCTTCTACTTATTTTCTAAAGAATCCCATAGATCATTGGCCGAGTCTTCAAACTATAAACTCCATAAAGTGTATTGTCCAATCCATTAAGAATGTAATTCTTGCACAGAAAGTCCGAGTGCTTCCATGCATCCAACGTAATAATCGATTCACGATTATTGTTTCATTCTTGTACCGCCGGTGCAGTTTCCTTCAGAAACTTTGCCAAATTTAGTGTAGTAAGATAGAATAACATCTTTTGTTGCCATTTCTTGAAATCCACACCTCCAAACTTTTCAGATTTCTCCCCATGTGGGATTGCAGTATTTTGTAATGGTATTGTCATAGGCGGAACCACATTGTTCGTACCATATTGACTCGAGGTAGCCTCTACGGTATTCATTTCTGTTACTTAAACAGAAGATTAACGCAGTAACAATAAAAGGGAAAAGAATAGTACACGAAGACTATTCCAAAAATGACAAATAAGGGTTTGAAAACAACAAACAACCACGGATGAAAATTTTTGTCTTAAGATTGTTGTTCCGGGTGTATATGATAGGGAGAAATGGTTGTTTATGTAATCAAACAAACAAAGTTTAATCCGCAGGAGCGTGACTAAAAGGAAAAGTAGTAGTAAAAGTACAAATGAAACCAAAACAAGAAATGAAGAAGAAGCTCAATTTGTGGCAAGTGATTTTCACTCTTTCCTTAAGACAAAATTGCACTGCAACGGTGCTCACGGTTCACAGCACTTGTCTCTCAAGATACAACGGATTCAATTCGTGGTAGAAACATTTCAAATCACAAGTTACTGTGACCTTTCGACGGAGTTTCTCTCTACAAAGAAGAAAATGATTTTGAATGAATTTGGAAGTGATTTTCAAGAGTTTTAATGTAATGCTCAATACAAATATGATATGTGATGCCTAATGGACGTCCAAGAGGTCCTATATATATAGAATTATGGGTTGTGAATGAAATGCCCGCCCCAAACTCGACAACACTTACCAAAGATTGCACCATTCAATGTTGCTAGTTTGTCGCCATCGCTTCGCTTGAGCGATAAAAATAGAGATTTTTTCGCTAGTTTGTCGTTGGCCTATAGCTCGAACGATAGTTTTGTCGCTCGTTCGAGCGACAGTCCAGCCATAAGCTAGCAACAGTTTTAGTCAATTTTTCAGACAGCTTCCTCTATTTTCTTTTCAACGTTGGACCGTAATTTTTCATTCATCCGGAATTGGTTTTGAGATTCCAAATATACAATGACGATCTACTCGACGAGTACAATAAGTTGGTCCATTTACTTTTGTAATTTGACTATCGAACCAAGTTCGAATATTTGACCGAAGTTGACACGAAAGTCATTTTTCCAAATTTTTGATTTTTTTTGACACTTAACCAAAATTTCCAATCTTCTAAACCAATTTCCAACATAGAGCTCTTGTAAAAGTTTAAAACTTAGCACAAGAATTGGTGTGAGGCCTAATGGTGTTGAACGGGAGGGGGTTTGCTCTAGATCCTTCCTACTTGCAGAAATTAATGGAAGCTCAGTTCGGAATATTTATTTAAATAAGCTTAAGGGCCTAACTAGTTGCATTGCTAGCTTTCTTGTAATGCTTCCTAATAAAACTAACATGCAAACATCAAATATATCTTTGGAATCTAGCCCTCCCTTCCTTACATGCAACTTATACTCCACTCGTGGTTATCTTAACCATTGATTCAATTAGGCTAAAAACCTACTCAAAACGACAGTCAACCTTCTATTCCTCGTTAGCCACTTATTTTTTCGAAATAGAAGATCAAAGTGCTTTTTCGATCTTCAAGCTTTACCGTTGTGTGCAAATGAAACAATTTCCATGCCTTAGCCACGCTGCAAGCAAATGGCAGGAGAAGTGCTCTTAATTGAAGTCGATCATCACTCTGGAATATTCTGGTTAAATGTGACTCGCTTCGTGTGGTCTAGAGATTGCACCATGCATGATTTTGCACCTATTGACGATGTAATGCTTTACCTGGTGATATGAATTGTTGCTCACGTTGCTTTGTTCCTGGAAATGGAAGTAGAATAGTTCACGAACTCCAAGTCTTTTGTTTTTCAAATTGATACTTCTATTAGTAGAATTCATTGTATTGTAAACTAAACCAAACATTTCAAATTAACAGAAGATAGATTCTTTTTGCACCTATACAGTGTTCTCGCATATTTTTTTGTTAATTCATTATAATTAACTATTGATGTTTGACTCCGTTTATAATTTTAATTAAGAAATACTTTTTGCTAATCTCTTAATACTACTTAAATTTGACCCCGAATTTAAAGGTCATACCTTTTTTCGATTATATATGGCAGGCTTATGGTCCGGCCCCAAATATATATGTTATCTTAAACATGTGTGACCAATCGACCGCCCAAGAAATAGCTAACTCCTGCCCTCACGAGCATGGCACAGTAGTAAAATATGAAAGTTCTCTAGGAGTATTGGATGTTTGAATCCCCGCGACAATTGGAATGCTACATTTATGTTGAAAGACAGATGTTTTGTGGTGGCAAAGTTATGGTGTGCTTTGTCGTAAAGGGAGATCATGTCCGCACGTCGTAAATGGAGGTCCACAGGGAAGAGAACCGCTTCCCGAATGTCAAACTCAAGTGTATATAAACCGTGATCGCATCCGAATTTACTCGGGTGACGATCCAAGGGAAAATGCCACTACTCCTCAAGATTAGTCGGGTGAAACTCGAACTCCTGAGTCGTCAAAAAAGAAAAAAAAAAGCAAAAAGAAAAAGAAAAGAAATAGCCGACTCCTTGTGTTGGCCTCTCAATTGGATATTCAATCATGTGATTCCTTTTACACCCTTTTGTATTCTTCTTTTTATTATTAAACCCCAGTTTGGTCCGAATTAAAATTCGATTTTAATTCAAATTAAAGTCAAACAATCAATATTAATCACATTTTATGGGTCCCACAACTTTTTAACTATACATTTTAAAAAATTCTATCATAATCTACTAAAAATCTAATTTTAATCTCCACCAAACACACTAAGTATTGATTAATAATTTAATACTAAATGAGAAGGAAATCCATCTAAATCAATGGGTGAATATCTTGTAATGCTTACAAATGAAAGACTTCAATTGTATGTTTTCAAAATTTTCATAAGTGGGAAACAAGTTCAGGGATTCGAAAACAGACATAGGAAAGTCAAATGATCTTCATTTTTTATCAAGATAATAAAATCTTCAGTCGTTTGTCATTAGTTAATGTAATAATAAACTCAACCGACTCATTTAAATTTTTAAATACAAGACTTAAGTTTGTTATCTTATTATTAAATTTAAATTTGACTTCAAGATGTTACATAATAAAAAGAACTCCTGTGCATTCCATATGATTATTAATTAGCCAAAAGTCAAAATTAAGTGAAAATACAAAATTATATAATGCACTTGCTAAATAAATTCGTTAAAGTCAAAAGCCAATAGTTTGCCGAAGAAAGGCATAATAATAATAAAGAAATTCAATAAAAGTCAAATATTAATTTCAACAATACATTCATAACTACTATTCGTTATTATTAACTACTATTCATCTTTATGAATTAATTTTACTAATTTGCCAAAGAAAGTCTTAATAATTCATAGTGCGGTGGTCCATATTAATTAAAAGAGAAAAGAGTTTCATAGAATTAAATTTTATCAGCCTTTGTTTTTTTTGTATCATGCTACTTGTACAATTTTCTTTACAGATTGTTTGATAAATGTTGAGGTGGCATGCATTTTGCCCCTTAATTAATTAATTTTTTTTTTCAATTTCTCTCACACAAACACATCCAACACTAACCCTAGGGTGTGAACGGATAAAGATGACCACCGTAAAGCAAAATACCCTATTTCTCTTTGTTTTTGTTTTATGTTTTCATAACTCCCATGGTAGAAGCGAAGCGCTCATGCAACATTTTACAGTGGCAGTGACGCGTCTGGCACAATGGGTATGTACAACATCCCTACATTAATACTAGCGAACCTTTTGATAGTTGACACTTTTATCTTTTCCAATCAAGTTTTAAAGCATTGCTCTTCACTTAACCCATGTTTGAAATTCATTTTTTTTCATTCTATTTCTCATTTTTCATTTCAACCACACATTCTATTGATAAAATAATATTATACATAAACCCAAAAATTCTCCTTACTTTTTAACTACACAATTTTCCATCAATCACTATTCCAAAAATTAATTTTCCAACAAAATGGGTGTCAAACAGAAGCTTAACTACACTTTGCAAATGCGTTAATGCTTGTAAACTTAACACTGTTAATTGCTTGTGCAGGAGGAGCATGTGGATACACAATTTGTACGGCCAGGGTTATGGGACTAGTTAGGGGCGGATGCAGACAATTTGAGTTGGGGGCACAATCAAACAATGTACAAATCGAATATTTTGTTCTTGATATTTGAATGATTCATACTTGAATCGAGACAATACAGATTTACATTTAAAAAATATTTTTTCATTATTATTTTGCTGAAAACATTTCGGTAGCCAGTCAACTATCCTCTTTTCAGTTGAGAATTTACTTAATCTATATAACAACGAAAAATAAAAATAATTTCAATTCCCACAAAAAAATTGTTTTATGTTTAGATAGAAACTATAATACAAATTATACATTTGTTGAATTCTACAAACTCATTTGCTTATCTTGAATACGAACAATCACGATTTACAATCTACAACTGTTCAATTGTTCAGCCTCCAATGTAAATTCAAGCAGGGAGCATGAATAAGAGAATTAATGATTTTTTTTTTTTTTTTTGTGTTAGGAAGATAATGAATTATATTCTTATTTTTCAAATCCTAGCATCCTATTAACGAAAGTCCAAGTGGGTTTATCCCGTCTTTTAAACTTAATCCAATCAAATATTTAATTAATATAATTAATTAAATTTTGTCCATAAATTAATTAAGGCCATTTGACAATTATGTCAACCCTTATGGCACCTCCTATGCACCCATAGAGAAGTTGATTAATTAATTCGATCATATTAACAAGCAACCAAATTAATTAATTGTATAAATGTCCAACATTTGTCAATTAATTAATAATATCATTTTTTCTAGTTCTCCTTTTGTGTGTGGCTCATTAGGTTCCCAATCACAATACCTAATGATATGAATTTTTATTTGATTTAATCAAAATTGATAAATTAACCCTTTTTTAATTTCACATCAATTTACATCCATCGTCCTAAATTGACAGCTAACAATGTATCATGGCAATATATGTGATGGAAAATGTCACGGGTATGACAAAATCAAACTTGTTCGTTTACTTTAAAACTATAATCCATTCGTCAATAGATTTGATCAATTACGAAATATTAAAGCGTATCAATCTCAATTATCAATCATAACTTTCATCTCACTCTTAAGTTAATATAAGTCGAAAAATATTTTCAACTTATGAGCATATTTTGATTAAGGATTTCATTATCAATTTAATTGAATGAAATATAAATTATAATTTCTTACTATTTAAAAGTGACGAATCATTTATTGATCATTCAAAGCCTTTATATGATTTTTGACATACTCGAACAATGTTGTATTAGCGATTTTGATAGAGTAGCATCCAACATCACCAACACATGATTATTTCCATATAAGGCAATATGAGATCTCAAATTAAATGATCAATTCCACTANTTGTATTAGCGGCTCTTGGCAAAACGACATTCAACATCACCAAAGTATGACTTTTCTCATATAAGATATTATAGTGACCTGAAGTCAAATGATCAATTCCACTATTGAACGTTGGACATGAACCACTGACACTCAAATAGTTATTCATGCAAATTTCCCTATGGGTCATCAATGTTTTGTTTTATAACAAAGCATTCACATATTTATTTAAGCGTCACTACACTTTAGCTTGTGAGATCAGCTAGTTACTTTACAAGTAAGCAATACAACATGTGATGTTCTATACATAATAACGATAATCTCGTTATTACTTATGATCACGAATGATTTAAAATTCAATCATATGTAATTTGTATCTCACAATCAAAATTCTTTGTGATTAACAAATTATTAAGAGTTGAATAAGTGAATTCTATTATTTAATTTATTAGCATATTAATTGAATTAAATAATAGATCCGTCATAAATAGAATGTATCAATTATATATTAAAAGTGTTTATATTCAAAATCGATTGGATCTAGAGTATAACACTTACATTTTCCTCGTCGCCCACATGGTCTGATGCAATGGTAGCCTGAGTCGCGAAGAGATTCTGTAAAGGCTACTGCCCTTGCACTGCTCAAATGAACCCACTTTTACACTTAACGTACGCAACACTCCATGGAAAATTTGTTCGAATTACAAAATAATAAGTTCAAAAACAACATTCATCACAAGAAAATGATCATGATTGTTGTAAAATGTGTTTCCATATAAACCCGAAATACCAATTTCAAAAGCCACAAGTTTAAACTTTTCTTTGCCTTGAGTTTCCTATATACTTTTAAAATTTCATTTGGATGCTTCAATAAGTCTCTTTCGATCTGCTATTAAAATGCACCCTTAGCAAGGGTCTATCAGTTGTCGAAATCCTAAGGCTTACTCATTCTTGAAAAAACAACTCAACCGCGAGCTTCTAGCTTTCTTTGCAGCAAAAAGTTGGCGAAGGAAAGCAAATTTCCCTCTTGCTGTAGCAGAATATTTAGTAATTGTAACGGTGCTTGTCGCTGGTGCCTTGTAGGAGTTAGGTTCCGGCAAGGAAGGAGCTGGTGGTGGTGAAAGAAAGGCATGGAGCATCTGAATAATCAGGCTGAAGCTGGGTCGCATAATAGGATCCTCCGCCCAACATGACTGTATAATGAATGCGAGATCTGGTGAAATGTCATCTGGAAGACTTGGCCTTTTTTGCTGCATTAAATGAATGTTATTGTTAGAAATCAAGTTACACTTCCAAATGTTAACATAAATTGCTTGTTTCTTACGGTATTAGACACTAAAACGGACAAAATTTTAGCTAAACATGCCATATTTTTCACCACGTGATAAACACACTCGCATACCCCACAAGATAAAACACCAGATGATAAACGTTACAGCATCGTTGAGTAGGAACAATACAATGGATTGTTTTGTACCCCAAAACCAAAGAACTACTGGCGCATCGAGCTTGTTATGTATTTCTCAATACAACAGGAAGGATCAGACCTTTGGCGACAGGGTAAAATGACTGAACCTCAGAACCACAAGGAAATTCCAAAACGAAAAGGTCAACATTACTGAAATTTTCATATTGAAAATATATTATTTGAAAAGTGGAAGTGAAATAATATGGACTAAGGTCCATATCATACAAACGCAACAACAAATACAACCTATATTCTGCCTACCAGTGAACATATCTATGAAGTACATTGCTACAAAGTTAAATGATACCCACAACTAAACAATCTCTTGAATATTCAAGTTAGTTATGATTTCTTACACTTGGACAGCATATTAGAAATCTGAGACCAGATTCAAGATGGTTTAATTAGCTACCTCACATCACAATAATCAAGAAAAGCTCATGATTTTACAATCTCAAGCTTTTCGGAAAATAATATATTGCCTTACTTATATATGACAGAAAGACAAAATATCAGAGCCATTCCCCTATGGTTTATTTAGCAAATCAAAGCCATAATGACTTATTTGGTAAGGAATATTGTATAGAATGGACGGTATTAAAGAGTGAAAGAAGCTAAAATATTGTCCAGCGTACTTTATATTCCTGTTTAATACTATATACCTAACATGGTATTAATGCTTAAAAGCTTAATAGTTGTTTCCTGTAGTGACCTTTAATTGCCACAACTGAGAGAGAGAGAGAGATGAATCTTGTTCCCAATTATTCAGTTAGGGTGGATTCAATGTGGGGTCTCTGGCAAATGTAATTTACGATTCAAGAAAAATGCAGAGACGTGGATTAGACCAGGTTAGGACAACACAGCATCTGAGCATACATAAGAATATGGGCATTTGTCACAGCAAGGATAAATTATCAATTTCGAAATTTTGCCATCAGCTTGCACTATACAAGTCGAACTTGTCATAGCATGCCATGCAGAAAACAAGACAAAAATTCTTCAGAATAAAAATATTTACCAAGAAGAAAAAAGAGAAGGATGGGTAATTGATGTTTTCTGTACCTTGAAAGCAACAGCATAAGCAGCCTGCAAATTTGACATCCCCTCGAATGGCATGCGATTAGTCAGCAATCCCCATAGGACCATACCAAAACTGTAAACGTCAACTTTGTTATTATAACTCTGCTTCTCCCCTTGACGAAGCGTAACAGTATTATACATCTGCAAAGTTCAATTCCAATTGTTGGTTAAACCACATAACAAGCCTGTGAAACTATAAATAAACTACTGGTGAAACCTGATTATAAGAATAACAGCGTTTGTTTTCAGTACATGGGAAGATACAATAGAGTACTGTGTTTGTGCTCTACAAATAGCTTAAATTCCAATGACATTAAGATGCATATAAACATAACCACAAAAATTATACGTATACCCGAAAGGAACTCAAAAGTTCAGCAAAGAAAGGAAAATCAACAAGTTATTAATTTCATGGAATCCTCACTGAAAAATAGCAGTGTGTGACAGATCAAAAAAAGAAACTATTAAGACCTCTGGAGCCATCCAACGGTATGTCCCAGTTTCTGCAGTCTCAATCTCAACGAAAGATTCTTCTCTTGCTCGACCAAAATCTGCAAGCTTTACGGACTTCTCATCGGCTGTCAGCAACAAATTGTCTGTGCCATAAATTTTTTTCATGCAATATTTAGTTAAAAGAAAAAAATCAAGCATGTTAAAATGCATAGAAATCTCAATCATGGCATATGCACAAACAGTCTAGTAATACAAAAACACTTCCTTATAAAGCTCAGCATGCCAAACAATACCTGGTTTTAAATCTGTGTGTATAATCCCATTCGCGTGCAGATAGTCCATGGCACGAGCAATGTCAAGAGCAAAACTTAATGCAACGTGCAGGTCTAACTTTTCAGGACGCTTGTTGAGTAAATACTTCCTAAGTGTCATTCTTGGTAAAAAATCTGTGACTATCACCATTAGAGGATCCTTACAAGCTCCAATAAACTGCAACGGAAATATTTGGATAAAGATTAGTGAAATAAGATAGAAAGTCATACATAGAGAAAGCAGTTCATCATGTTAGCTAAAAACCAACAAAAAGTTAACAAAAATAAAAAAGCAGTTATCAGCATGAAGCTCAAATACTCATTTCCACAAGATAAATAACATCGTGATATCTCTGACCTCCACTACATTCTCATGCTTTACTCTAGACATCATTGTCACTTCCCTGACAAAAAGGCTTTCAAGCAATGCTTTCTCTTCTGACTCCTCGTCAAAATTGAAAACTTTGATGGCAACAATATGAACACCAAACCTACAAAAAGATTGGGTCAATATCTAAATAAGTAGAACCGAGATTTCCTTATCAAACAACAGGAAAGAGCAAAAGACACAGGGAAGAAGACATGCGCTGGGATAATTTGATGAAGTACGCTACGTGTATATAACTCGTAACATAACCATTCACATAATGCACAAATGGCGCCCTCCCATTGGAGTGCACCTTTATGTACCCGTAGCATAACTCTAATTTGATAGGCAATTGAATTATATCTTCTTATAATTACAGTGAAATAAAACGATTAAGGTTTTTTTTTTTTTTTTTTTTTAAATTAAACCGGAGAACAATAACAAAAAGCCTTTCACCTTCAATCATAAAACCTAAAAAAACTTCTACTATGTTTAATAGTGATTTATAACATCAGTCTAGTAACAGAACTAATAACATTATCCTATTTTAGTATTTTTTTTATAACACTAACTAAAATATTAGTGCAAAATTTACTGTCTTTACACGATTTACCACTATTGTTAGCATCAAATTGTTTGTAGCAACCTTGTGGAAATAAGTTAGGAACCAGAAACAAATGCAGTATCAACAAATTACAACCTCGTCATTTTTTTGGTTATGTGGCACATTTTATTTATAATAGAGATAAAACAAAGTACAAACTGAGGAGGACCTCAGCCTGACCTCCAGCTGAAGGTACAAAAAAGAAATAATAAACTAAACTTTCCCCATCCGGAGATAGGGAAAAATTGTAAGGGTTAAATGTAAGTACAACTACACTTCATTTGTCGCAATCATACCCCTCGTCATCATACATCAAGTGTAGAATAACGAAAACCTTGTCATTTTTAATGCAAAGTTCTAGAATTTCATTATTATACCTCGTTATTTTAAACGCAGAATTCAAGATTTCCATTATTACGTTATTTAATAAACCTAAGCTAAGAAACTTTATCACAAGATTGTGCATAAAGAACATAGATTACACACACCTTCCTTCATAAACTGTAGCATGAGATCCCTCAACAATTTTTGACCCAATAAAGAGCAATTTTGGGTCAACGAGCACACTCTCATCAATGCATAATTTTGGGGAGGCCATGATCAATCCATTCTGTGGTGAATCCCGTTCGACTGAGGCTCTGATGAATCCGTTTTCCAACGACCTCCCTTCAACTGATATCGGCATACGATTAACAGTGAGCTTCTCGTATTTCTCCTCCTCCTTGTCTATGTTCTCAGCAGTGCAACTCATGTTTACAAATACTTGTTGAATTATATCCTCGAAACTGCAAAGCCTTCAATCAGTTAATTCTTGTAATAATAACAACAACGCTCAATTTTATAAAATAGATTCAAAACCCATAAAATGTAGTTACTTCTTTAAAAAAATTATTACTCAAGGATATCCACAAAAAACTCAAAAAAAAATTCTACTTTTTTCCCTCCTAAAATCACACAACGAAAAACTAGTTGAAAAAACAAAAAAGAGCAAAATGCATTGGTTTCCACCGATTGATCACTTCAAAAAATACTTGAATTAAGATTTAAAAAAAGACCTTATCCTCAAAAATGGCTTTTAATTCCAGAAAATAACTTACAGTTACAGCAGCTGTTCTTTAACAAATATATTCACACACACGTGCATGCATGCAAGAATGCAACGAAAGCTAAATTCCAGAGCTGTATCTCTTATGAAAAGAAACTGAAAGGGTTTTTATACTCTTTTATCAATGGGATGAAGTTTTTCTTCTTCGTTGAGAAGGAAAGAGGGTGTAAACTTTGATGTGTGATGCTCCTGTATTAATTGTAATAAGCAACCATTCTCACCATTTAGGTGACAGTGGATCACATTTAAATGAAAACTAATGTGCAAATGAATAAATGCACTGTGTGTTTGGTAGGTTTTTTTAATTACTTTTGGTCAAATTTATCTTTATTAACTTAATTCGTGGAACTCACAAGTTTACTTATCTTCAACTCATTTATATTTATTTATAATTTAAGTTGATTATAATTATTTACCAAACATGCGTTGACAATACCCAATGAAAAGAGGACACATAAAAAGATGTTGTCATGAGCAGTGGATTGTGGCATTAGCGACAGTCCTTTACTTTTGCGATTTAGGGTTGGTTCGGCTTTGTTTAGGTTTCCTTTTAATTTGGTTTCATCTTTGCCTAGTCGAGTGGAGATTTGGCCTAGATCACTGTCATTTTGGAATTTGACTAAATTTCAATGGGTAAAAGTTGCATCTACCAAAATTATAGATGTTGAAATTTTACTATTAAGTGTGTGTGAAGTTTCGATATATAGTTTTTTCATGGACGAGTTTTCCGTAAAAACGATTGAGTTCTCTCCATGTTAATATTCTCAAACCTATTTGACTATAAATGTTGTTTTGACAATTAAATGCTGTACAAATTTTGATTTTGAAAATCCTTGTGAGATGCTAAACATCGAGTTTCAATTAATGCTGTTAAGAGGAAATACCTACAATTTACTTACTAGACAAATATTACATCTTGTATATGAAGTCAGTTTAGTCCACTCTAATTGGTCAAACCATACAATGTCATGACCGTCTTTTGCTTGGTAATTAACCTCTCACTCAGCCTATATTTGGGTAACCTTTTTTTGGAAAAAAATGTATTTTGAAATGTGATTTATTTTTATTATTATTTTTAAAGAATGTTGAGTTGAAATAGAAAGCAAATTTTTGAATTCACGTGTAATATTATTTATTGAAAATTTTGTGGTTAAAAATAGAAGAGGGAAATGGAGTCCAAACAAAGGCCTCGAGGGTAAATTATATTAATCATCACCATAAATGATCACCCAATTATGATATATGCAAGTTACAACTAAACTTTGAAGAAACATTTCGTTGATCATTGAATATTAAATCTCACATTATGCATCAATACTCGGTTAGATTCTGCTCAGTCCATCTCATGGAATTGTCCACGTGACAAGCAGAAATTCAACAAAAATATGTAATTGAAAAATTGTGGATCACATAAAATGTGTGATTAAAATCAATTGTTAACTTTGACTTAAATTTTTAATAAATTTTAATTTACACCAAACATGGACTAGTTCAGTTACCAATTATAATTAACACTTAACTCAATCTATTGGAGATATGGCTGGTCAAGTTACCACCAAAATCTAGTAAAAGAGAAACCCTTTTGAACGAAGCATGTTTGATAATTACACGTTACTAACGTCTAGTTACTAACACTTGAAAAATTAGGTTTCAAGTTTTTGTCATTTCAATAAATCACTCGAGCATCGATACATAAAGTAACTTTTACCAAATTTTAAGCTTAGCAAAACTAAATTACTCGAGCCTCGATACAAAAAATAACTTCGATCAAATTTTAAGCTTAGCAAAACAGATCAAAGTTAAACTTTATAGTAACAAAATAGATTTTTCTAAAAATAAGATCTTGAATTAATTTCTAGAAAATTAACTTTTAAAGATAGCGACTCATAGTGTATATAGGTATAGAGAAGTTACAATCATATGTGCTCCGCGAAAGACCAATTTATATTATAGGATATAGCATAGTGATTTGACAAAAAAAAAAAAAAAA
>CAIGRB010130633.1:68824-82347 GCA_903798255.1 Fraxinus quadrangulata
TTGTGTTGTGTTGTGTTGTAATTCATTGCAGTATTGAACATAATTTTTTGGGCGTTTTTATCAATGGGCGATTTTCCGGAAGCAAACGGCGGCAGAGCAGCGGCGGTATCGCTACCTTTGACGACGCCGGCAAACTCAAGTGCATTGGAGATTGGCCTGGAACGTTGGGCCAGAGCTGAAAAGGCGGCTGAGAAGATCATATGTGAGGTCCACCCCACTGCTGTGTCTGAACAGAGAAGAAAGGAGGTTATTGATTATGTGCGGAGATTGATCGGGAATTCACTTGGCGTTGAGGTAAAGAATCCAATTTATATTTGATGTTTCTACATAAATTTCCATATATTTCCGTTTGGCAAATTTACAAATGGTCCATGAAGAGGAATAAGTAGTGGTCCTGTGCGGATAAATATGAGCCTCAGTTATGAATGTGTGATCAAATTAATTTTTTTGACTTTGATTGAATTTATAGTCTATTTATAAATTTGTATCCAAACAGAGCATTCACGTAAATTTGTGTGTATAGAATATAATTGTATGTGTATGCATGTATTTTCTTAACAATGTATTGCTGTGTTATTGAGAAATTTACCATATATGGGCTGCAGGCACTGTTCTAGCAATGGGAAGCTAGGTTAAGAGAACAAATCATATTCAATAGATACGAGATTGAGGATTTGTTCTTAGTTTAAAATTTACCATGTTCTATATATCGTGCATTTCGATTTTTTATAATTTTTTGAGGTACCGTTAATCTGATGTGCACAGAAATATGTTTTCTTCTGGGTTTTAGCTCATTGAACACCTTTAGAAAATTTCTGATGTGTAGAACTGTTTCTACTACGTGTCAGCATATTGCTCACTTTGATAAACAAGTTTGCATGCACGCATGGTCGAACTAGCCTGTTTATAGATCACTTGTAAGTTAGATTCGATTTTGTTCTATGCTTAATAAATGTTATTAATGATAAAAAATATCCCGAAAGAAGAATGTTCTGTTGTACGAATGGGAAAAAGTTGTGCTTTGTCTAGTGGCAAAGATGTAAAGGTTAAGTGTTAGTTCTAGGAAATGATTCATTTTCGAATCAAATCTAGGTTTTGGGAATGTTGATCAATTTTGTCCACGTGTCTTTTGTCCATAAATGGATGTCTACAATTTAGGAAATAGTTGGAATAAAATCCTTAATGACTATACCATGTAAACTTGTCTTTTGTACCTGTAAGTAAAATGACAGTTTTAAATGTGTCTTATCTTCCATAGCGCAACTGTAGTTTGTTGGTAAGTTATTTATTGCAGTTGATTATCCATGTATCTCTGCCTTCCAGTTACATTTGCCGTTGGTAGAGAGATATTGTCTGGCTAGTGCACCTTTGTGATAATTACTTGGAATCCATTGAGTAAGTGTATTTATGGTGGCTATTTTCAGTAATTATGACCATGGTCGAAGATTGTGTGAATTTTTTAAGAATCTACATTTTTATCGGGGTAGTTACATTTGGTTATGTTGCATGGGAAGAACAATAGATATCATCTCTTTAGTCCCCATTGTTGAAAAGGAGTGCTGGTTTAATACTGAAGTACAAGTAATGACATGGTATTTGTGGCAATCTAGATATCAAGTTTGTTTATATCAGTGCGCTTGTGAGTTGGATGTTGTAAATGGCTGCTAGAAATCCGTTGATTCTTATGCTTGAATTAACCGACAACATGCTTAAAGGTAACAGATTAATTTAGGGCTATAACTTTATAAATTACAAGAAGTTTTGTGTTCTTTACACGTTGCTGTAGTTTACTGGTTAGGGAAAGAAATGGATACATTAATCAATTTTATTATTTTTTATTGAATGAACATTTCCTTTGAGAAACGAGGCAGTCAATTATTGGCATTCTAGCTAACTTGCTTGACTTGCAAGTAATTGTTCATTTCATGCTTGTACGAAATGTAACATGTGAGTTTGTGTTCCAATCTATAAATTGTGTGGCTGTACTATCTGTATTTTTTTCTCGTCGCAGGTTGCTCTTCCTTGAAAACCATGCCATAGTTGGAAAATTTTCTTAGCGTGGTCATCAATTCCGAACTTAGGTTTTGTCAGCTCAAATTATTTCTACTTATCCTCAACAAAAATGAACTCATAATTTAAGCCAATGAAAAAGTTCATTTTGAAAAGAAATGTTTTGAATCACAACTACTTCTACTCAATATAACGAGAACCTCCTTGTAATCCAATACGTAAGTTCCTGATATCTACTTTCATCCACATGCATGGACAAGAATAACACATTTCACGTTCCACAAAATAAATGACTTTTCTAAATCTTCCACCCTCAAAGTTGAAAGAAAATATCATTCCACAGGATTAAAGGAACATAAACAATACTACTGTACCCAAAAATAATTTTCTTATATAAGAATTTTTTCTGAAACTAATGTATTCAATTATTTTCTTTAAAAAACATAGAATAAGAGGCAAATATGTACAGGCGCTCTGTTCTGTTTGAGACTCTGATTATAAAACACTCTTTTGCATGTATCATTTGCATTTCCTTTTCCATCACTTTGATTCAGTGTGTGACGCATGTATTTTGTGTACATTCAACAATATTCAATCTCGTTTTTTGCTTTCTTGTAGAATTATGACTTGATCCTACCCTACCATTCTCTTGGGTTTTTGTCTTGCAATAATGGGGTCAAGTGACATTAATGGCATCCAAGTTTGATGCCATTTATTAACTATAATCAACGTAATACTCAAGTAAAGAGTTTTGGTCATGTTGTGATTCTATGATTCTATGATAACTTTGGTGATTATTTATTGCTTAATAATTGTTTATCAATCAATTTCAGAGCGTGATGGTTGTCTATCTATTGATGTATAATGTTATTTGCCTGAACTAAGTTGTTAGATTCCTCTCTTTCTCTCTCTGCATGCACATGTAAGGGGGTGTATGTGTTTATTTATAACAAAGGTGTTCTAGTTTTGAGATCATTTTACCAAATAACATCCAGATGTTCAACAGACTTGTGTCTTTTATATCCACCTTTAATAATATATGTAAATTAGAGGTTTGATCTTTTTGCAGGTATTCCCATATGGATCTGTGCCATTAAAAACTTATCTCCCTGATGGAGACATTGATTTATCTGCCTTTGGTAGAGAAAATCTCGAGGATTTGAAACATGTCGTTGAAGGAGAGGAGGAAAATAAAGCAGGAAGGTTTGTAGTTAAGGACGTCCAGGTCATTAATGCCGAGGTATGGTTCTCTCTCTCTTTCTTGCCAATGTTTTAGTAAGATTCTTTTGAAGCTCTTTTCTCCATATTTGGCATTATTTCCACATATGGCATATTCTAAGCTTGACCATGAAATCCTTTGATTGGATTTGCTGGGTCATTAATATAGGCTTGGATGGATCTGGTGACCTGGCTTAATGGGGATTTTGGTTGCACCATATACAGCAGCTGGTTTCCCCAATTTCTTATTTTTATTATTATTATTATTTTTATTCTTTGGTGTTAGACTGACATGGCTGGTAGAAACACTGTTGGTATATCATAGATACTCTATGTAGGCATGCATGTAAATGAGTTACCTAAATAGAGAAGTTAAGCAGTTGAGCTGGAATTTTGCTTATTTCTCTCTTGAGATTATAGGCACGTGAATACTTGGTACTTAACCTACACATTGTTAATTGAGATATTACACGTGCTTGTCCCATAAGGATCAACTGAAGACAATGCTTTAAGTAGCGACCTCATGCTTGCATTCCAAACTTGAGACTTACTGGATCTGCTTATTGCTTGAACAATAAGTGCTAAATTGCAGATATTCACATTTTGAAGTAACATGCTGCGAATTCTGTTTCTCAGTTCAACTTTTTTCTTGACCAAGCTTTGGGATCATTTGTCGGTAGACTGTTTTCAAAATACCATCTAAATTTTATGAATTATTTAGTCAAAGTAACTTAGTAATTTATAATCAATCTGTCTCTCTTTTTTCCTACCTGATGCATGCTTTCTCTGTGGCAGGTTAAAATAGTGAAATGCATTGTTCAAAATATTGTTGTGGACATATCCTTCAATCAAATTGGAGGCCTTAGTACCTTGTGCTTTCTTGAGAAGGTAACTGCCATTACTAAATTAACCTGAAATGAATAGATAATTGTCAGGTTCACTTATGTAGGGTATGTGATTATTAAATGCCCTAAGACTGATAAATACACAGATATTCTTTACTTGTAGATACTTTAGATCAAAACTTGATATGATAACATTATGAGCTGAAACTGTATAAAGCATTTATATAACTCATTTTGTGATTCGATGGAATGTACTCCCCCTTTTCCCCTTCTGGTGCTTCAACTTTCTCTGATGCACTGTTTTACTGGGTAATATATATATTTTCCAAAGACGTGAATTTTCTCTACGAGTAAACAAATCTTGGATTCCATGGAGGATTGAGAATTATATTTTATGTGAAATTATCTAATTTGTTTCATCTCAGAAATAGTGTATGTGAAGATGGAACCGAACTTTTATTCTACTTATATTTCAGGTTGATCGCCTCATTGGTGAAGACCATCTGTTTAAACGCAGTGTTATATTGATCAAAGCATGGTGCTTTTATGAAAGTCGTATTCTTGGTGCTCATCATGGATTGATCTCTACATATGCTTTAGAAACGATGATTTTATACATCTTCCATCTCTTCCACTCAACATTAAATGGTCCTCTAGCGGTTAGCGTCCCGAGTATACTCGATTTTTTCAAAATGTGCTGATAAATAAGCTTAATATATAAAATTTCTGTATTTTAGGTTCTATATAAGTTTTTGGACTACTTTAGCAAATTTGATTGGGAAAACTACTGCGTAAGCTTAAATGGTCCCGTTCGCATTTCCTCATTGCCAGCTATCGTAGGTAAGCAGTATCTTCTAGATGAATTCCACATCATATAAGTCCGTTACTTAATCAAGATTCGAAGTACTTACGACTTGACCAGCTATTTTGTTGCCCATTTTGCAGCTGAGACACCTGTAGATGGTGGCAGTGATTTGTTGCTGAGCGATGATTTCTTAAAATCATGTGCTAACAATTTCTCAGTTCCTTCGAGATGTATTGACAGAAATTCACGTGGGTTCCAAAAGAAGCATCTTAACGTCGTTGATCCACTGAAAGAAACAAATAATCTTGGCCGTAGTGTCAGCAAAGGTAGAATCCCTTGTTGTCAACTTAAAAGGAACCTATGGATTTCAATAATTGTCAAAACATGACATGCAGTCCCTTTTGTGTTTGTGTCTTGTAGAATGTATTCAAATGTACCGTACTGAGCTATCAGAGAAAAATACATTTCCTCACATAAATTTCCTAAATCCAACTCATGTTACTTTTTTGGCTACTACATTTACATGAGAACTAATATCATCTGTCAATCTTCTTTTATGTATACTTGGTTTTGAGTTAATATTCTATTATTTAGCCCCGTTTGACGACCATTATTTGGGTAAAATAGAGTTTTGAATAGTGGTTTTTAGGAAAATGTGTGGTTAAAAAGTACGGAAAAATTTTGAGTTTACGTGCAGAATATTTATTGTGTGAATGTGTGGTTGAAAATGAATATGTAGAACGAAGAGTTTGAAAATAATGGTTGTCAAATAGGGACTTAGTATGTTTTGAAAAAAAAATTTAATTGCAAAGAGAATTTATTGCACGTTCTTCCTTTCAAGACGTGGTTCTGTGGGCTGTCTGTTTAATATTTCTCCAAATTTTGTCCAATGATAAGCTAAATGACACCTTGTTTGTTCTGTATAGGAAATTTCTACCGGATATGTAGTGCATTCTCTTATGGGGCTAGAAAACTTGGGGGTGTACTTCTGCAGCAAGAAGGTCACATTCTTAGGGAGCTTCAAAATTTCTTTTCAAACACTATAGAGAGGCACAGAAGTGGGCAGAGTGATGTTCAGAATCCTGATCCATCACCATTTCAGCCTGCTAAAAGCAGTGGCCTGCCTCATCTCCTCAGAGATGCAAATGATCTTGCTACCTCTAGTATTCACTGCCTTGAAATTTCATGTGATTCACCTAGGCCCTTTTATGCACCTCACCAATTTTTTTCCAACTCCAACTCACATAATGGCACTGCGAAGAATGGGAACCCAGGCTCACATCAGTTGGGCCACTCTGAGAAGAATGTTCATTCTGAGGTATTCCCAGGATTTGATGAACAAAGAGTTGCTATTGCTAGGAACCTGGACAAAAACCAGTTGGTAAAAGAAAATGAAATTGCCGTTCAACCTAAGGGTAGTTTAACTCGGAAATCAGTTGCCTGTTCTGAAAATTCAAATCATATGATCTGTTATCAGGGTTCAGCAAGGAGCACCAGGAGTTCAGAATATTTAAACTCCTTGTTGGATCTTAGTGGAGATTATGACAGTTACTTGTATTATTTGCAGTATGGTCAGTGGTGTTATGAACATGCTTCTGGTGTTCCTTCTACACCCATGCCTCCACTGCCACCCCCTCAATATGAGAACAAGAATTCAGGGAATGGCATCAGGCATTCATCTCAGTTCAAGCAGAACGCATTTTCTAATAGGTGCCCTGACGGTTTTATCCCAAGTCCAGCAGCAAATGCAGTAAAACCGCTACAATTACTGGGAATGACCCATGGTTTTGAAGAAATTCCAAAACCTCGTGGGACAGGAGCATATTTCCCAAACACGGTATAATGCTAACAGCATGCTGTTTGATCATTTTAAATTATGCTGCTTACATGGGATAATGATGTGACACATGGGTATCATCTTACAACTTCCTTTGTCCATCACATTGTTGAGGTGGTTGGCCTCATTATTGGTACGAAATAGTTTTATGCTTTTTGATTTTTGCAGAATCAACCTCCGCATGGTTATAGGCCTTCAATGAATGTAAGCAATCAAGTGACATTAAGGTCCCCCAGGACCAATGGTCGGAACATGATGCTCGTAACCAATGTGGTTGATAGAAGCAGCCACGAGATTTCACAATCTCAAGTCCCAGTTGAACAAAGTGGTGTGAAGCACGGGGCATGTGAAGTTGGACACATCCCATTTGGAGCACTCTTGTTAGAAAGAAGTAGGCAACAAAGATCCGACACTTCTCCCTCTCGAACTCTTAACCCAGTTTCACCCCAAATGCAAAGGTCAAATCCTACACTGAGCAGGGATCACGATAGGTAAAAGAATTTCCACACATAATTTTGTATGACCACATCAGTTTACAGATGTTGCTGGACTTCTGTTTACGTTTTCATTTTCTTTTGGCTCTGTAACATGTAGGGTTTCATTGAAATCGTCATATGTTCTCAAAGATAAAGATGATTTCCTACCACTATCCAACTGATTTGGTAAAAACAAATGCTCAATTATGTGTCACAGCCCCGTCCAAGATGTATAAAAATGTGCCTGACTACATTCTACTAAATATTTCCCCTAGATTGACAATACAGGTCCAAACTGAGTTGTATTTTGTATAGGAAATCAAATTGCCTTTTCGATCCTAGAGTTACGATCACCAGCATAAGGGGTAGTTTAATCCTAAATGGACATGTTTAGTATGCCAAATGTAACTTAAAAGGATATCAGTGGTCTCTTCTTGATAGATTTGACAGAACTAGTTTCAAGTTTGCTCTTCACAAGGCACTGAATTTTACGCGATTTCTTACATGGACCAAAATACTTTTATAGTTTTACATGCTCTGAGATGAAGATTTCACCAATGTCATAAAGCAGGCAGAATGTTTTATGCAGATTGTATGTGCTGTTAAAGGGATAAAGCTTGCCCAATGTTTGTGAGCATATTCATTCAAGTTTCATGTTGTTTTTCCCATGACGAGGTATAGGGAAAATTGCACCATTGGTCCCCAATTTATTGTGCCAGTAGCAAGTTGGTCTCTAATATTTAATAAGAAACAAGTTAGTGTTCGAGATTTCATTATTGTTGTATAATTAGTGTCTGAGTGATGGACACTATCTAAATCTTTATTAAATTATAATGCGATCTTTTTAGAAAAATTGAATCACTTCAAATTTTTGAACATTGGACATACGATTTTCGTAAGCGAAATTTTTTTGTTAGATACCGTGTTGCCTTTTCATTACTTTGAAAAATTTGGCGCTTGGGAGAAATGAAAGGGAATTGATTCCGACTTTGTGTAAATTTTTGAATAAAATAAATTAAGAAGTAGAAAATTAAGACAACAATTTTCTAATTAAATATATCAATTATTATGGTAGGGTTGTACCTGTGGCACGTGACGCAAGATGATTACAATTTTATTGCATTATGGAGTACACTTTTTTTTTCTTTCCCATATTAAAATTCATTGAACCACATTGTGTCAACTGTCAAGAATGTCATACACTAATATGTCTCGTTGGAAGTCAAATTTCCTGTCATTATCAAATTATTAAGAGGTGGCTTTCCAAGTGGCTGCCACATTAGAGCTTTGTTAATATTTTAATCGTTTGAGGCAATTATATGAAAAATAATCAAATCGTGGTTGTAGTTTTTCATCAAATCCATTTCATCTATAGAAGAAACATAATTTTGTACAATCTTTTTGACAAAATGAACAAGTGTGTCAAAAAAAAAATGGAATTTGCATATCTGTGTGATCTTTATAGGACATAAAACTGAAATGGAATTTCAAGATAATCCCTTGTCTATTGGTGAGAAAGAAAATGCGACGATGTTGTCGTGACTAGTACTTTTGCACAACTTAAGTCCTATTTGATGTAAATTTGATGAACTTTTCAAGTCAATAATTAATTTTAGTTACATATTTTATAGGGTTAACAATTTTTTAATCACACATTTCATTAATTTTTATCGAAATTTACGAAAAAATTAATTTTAATCTACACTAAACAAGGGCGAAATGTTCACATAAATTAGCTAACTGTGCATTAAGCAACAAATAGGACCCAACTAATCTCTTAACTAACAGTTAAAAATATCAAAATTCACAAATGTGTAATAAAAAATGTTCGTATTTTTTATGCACAAATTATATTTAATTTCCCAGCCAAATTATTGTGCTACAAGTGGAATAAATAATGTCAAATTAGACTTTGTCTATGGAATCAGTTGAAGACCCAGTTTTTATTTACTTTTTTCCTACAAAAATAAGTAGTTATATTTCCATCACCTCCTCTCCCTGCCCACCCCAATAATCTGCAGTCTGTACCAACAATATTCTCCTCCAAATCCTCTCAAACTTTCTCACATATCTTGAATCATCCCTTTGCCTTAGATTCTGAATTCTCTCCCTAAAATCTATCGTTGGATCTTGCTGGTAACCACAAATGGCGCTACCAAAACGTGGCCACAGATTTTTTAAATTCAGAAGTTGATCAGTTTCTTGCCAAAGTCCCACTTTTAATCATTTCTGCTAAGCTTTTTTCACTACTTTTTTCCTGAAAAAGAATTGGTTTTTCATCATCTCCACATCTAACAGTGTGGAAGTTGACTTATTATCTGCCTCAACAACAATTTGCATAGTATATTATCACCTTTTTATCTTCCCTATAATCTCTTTCAAAGCAAATGAATTTTCAACACGAGTTTTCACGTGAAGTTGTGGAAATGGCTTGGATTATGCTCAGGATTGATTACTCAAGGCTATTCTGGCTCTTGTTTGGTGTATTTTCTTACGAAAATCACGAAGGAAAACCTCGGATTTCATAGCATCTGTTCCTGTCTTAATTTGCAGCAATATTTATATATTATATAAATTACAAAAATCTAAGTAAAAATCTATAATATTAGTATCAAGTAATAATCTCAAGTTGAAGGGGTGCAATTTAAATTTCTCAACTATGTACAAAACGCGGGTAGAGGAAGCCATTGCTGGAGAAAAGCTGCTGTTAGACTACGTGGAAACGGATCCATGTGGACGCTATGGACGTGTAAGTTTCTAATTTCGATTTATATTTTCCAGAATGAATTCTATTGGTTATAGTTCAAATTACCTGATTTTAGGTGTTAGGCAGGATTTAAAAACAAAATTTTCAGCTTTTTTTCCATAATAACACAGTGCTTTTAAGCATAATCAAACATGCTTTCGAAATAATTTACAGGAAACTAGGATAAATGAGTTTCGTAAGAAACTTCTGACGTGCTGATCCAATACTGATAATTAAGGTGGATAATCCTAAGAAATGCATAGGAAAAAAGTTAGGTTAATTCTGAAAAAATTGATCTTGAAATGAATTTGACATTTAAGCTTAGGTATGTCCAATAGAGAAATTCTGCAAATAAAGCAAAGACAGGATATATTTACACACACATATATACATTTACATTACTAATAAAATGTTTATGATTTCAATCATTTCAAATATTAATAAATGATACTAGGTAGATGATCAGCTAATTAAAGAAATAATTTATATAGTAGTGGATATACACACAGGATTTTCTTTAGTGACAGGTAATTTGTCTCAACTCTTGAGTCATTAAATATTGTGATGCATTGGATCAATATAGTGTTTAGAATTTTTATTATTATTACTATTATTTTCAATTTGGCTTAAAATATTACCAAATATTTGATTGGATCACAAGAGATTAATCTAATTTTTTTCCTTAAAGCTCTTCAGCACAATTTTTTTGCTCATTTGATTTTGTTTAGTTTGGTTACATGCTCTATCTAGCTCATGAATAAATAATAGAATGCCTTAGGCCCTGATTTTAAAAATTCAAAAGCAGCTTTTGAAATTAAGAAGATATTTTTAAACATGCTTGAAGATCTAGAAGTGCTTTGTTCGGCTCAGGGGCGTAGGGATGGGGCAGGACTACCGCCCCCAGCCCATTTGATTTTGATGGGCAGTTTTTTTTCCTTTTTTTTTTTTTTAAATGTATCGGTCCAGTACAAAAATATTTTTTGTCCCCGGCTCTTTGACTAGAAGAGTTTTAGAAGAAGATGATCTAAAGTAATTTCCTCAATAAGCTATTTTATAAGAAGTGAAAGCGTAAGGAAAAACCTTATGGGCCGTTCCATCATCCTATACAACATAAATGGTCAATTAAATAATTATTCTCTCATTTTTATTTACAGTATAGAGATATTCTTGGCAAAGGAGCTACAAAGACAGTGTATAGAGCATTTGATGAGTTTCTTGGAATGGAAGTAGCCTGGAACCAAGTCAAGCTTAATGATGTTTTCAGGTCACCTGAAGAATTGCAGAGGCTATATTCTGAAGTCCATCTTCTCAAGAATCTTGATCATCACTCTATAATGAAATTACGTGCCTCCTGGATCGACGTTGATCGAAGAACTTTCAACTTCATCACCGAAATGTTCACCTCAGGCTCCCTAAGAGAGTATAACAAATAAGATTTCAACTTTTTTTTTCTTTTTTAATCATATTTATTATGTACTGAGCGTACAATTAGTGATCTGATTAAACATGATAATGTTTAATTACAGGTACAGGCGAAGGTACAAGCGAGTTAACATTGGAGCGATTAAGAATTGGGCTAGACAAATTCTTGAAGGGCTTGATTACTTGCATAGTCACGATCCTCCAGTAATTCATCGAGATCTTAAGTGCGACAACATTTTTGTCAATGGACATCTTGGTCAAGTCAAAATTGGTGATCTAGGATTAGCTGCCATACTTCATGGAACTCACCATGCCCACAGTGTCATAGGCAATCCTCAATCTCTCTTTCTTTCTAAGCTTAGAAGTTATTTTGTAAATAACTTTTTCTATCAAACATATTTGAAGTTTTTTAGAAGTTATTTTTCAGCTTTTCTGTATAAAATCTTATTTTTGACATAAAGATTTCAAAAAAAATTAAGTTTACTTCTGTATTTAAGTTTGGCTAAACATGCTGGATCATGAATAGGAAAGCATGCACGGCATAATCTAAAAAGTTTGCCTTCTATAATCCTCCAATTTTGAAGTTTTCTAGGTTCTTGATTTTATTGTTTACTTCTATTCTTATGGTTGTTGTATATGTACCATGAATCTTAAAATAGGCCTAAATCCTATGATGTAACCAATTGTCTTGTGAGTTGCATCAGGTACACCTGAATTCATGGCACCAGAACTATATGAAGAGGAATATGATGAGCTGGTAGATATATACTCCTTTGGCATGTGTGTACTAGAAATGCTTACTTCTGAATATCCATACTGCGAGTGCTCCAATCCTGCTCAAATCTACAAGAAAGTCACCTCGGTAATTGCCTTAAATTTGCTTTAACATTGATCTTTTACAGCAAATATAACTGAATTTCGTTGTCATCCTGTCCCGTAACCAATAGGGAAAGTTACCGGAGTCATTTTACCGAATTAATGATGTTGAAGCTCAGAGATTTATTGGAAGATGTTTACAGAATGCTACTAAGCGGCCAAATGCACATGAGCTGTTAATGGATCCATTTCTTGCTCGTAAGGAAGTTGAGCAATTGCCTATCATGACCATTCCAAGTGACATGACAATTACGGGGACCATTAATTCAGAAGACGACGCCATCTTTCTCAAAGTACAAATCTCGGATAAGGATGGTACTGGATCACACCTCCAAATTTTCTGTTCTACAATTTATAGGAGTTAGCACTAATTTTGCATTAACATATAATTAAGTGAAATTGAAGATCATTAAATTTATGCGCACAACTAATGAGACGAAGAACTGGTTGAGGATTAATTTAGGAAATGACTATTTAGGTTTGAGAAACGTTTTACACAAAACTAAAAGGCTCCCCTTCCCCCACAAAACTAACATGATTGTAATTGACTAGTTGCTAAGGGTGTCTGCACTGCGTTTTTCATGAATTTTGTCGTTCGAAGCTTCCCTGATTAATGTGAATATTGGAAATACAGGTAGTGCTAGAAACATATACTTCCCATTCGACATTTCAAGTGATACTGCATTGGACGTTGCTTCAGAAATGGTTAAAGAATTAGAAATAACTGATTGGAAGCCATATCAGATTGCTGATATGATTGAAGAGGAAATTTCTGCTTTGGTCCCAACTTGGAAGGATCAGAACTCTATTAATCAAAACCATGTGCAGCATAGTTACAACTACGACGAAGATGACGATGATAGTACCCACCATCCTTTCTACTCTGTCTCATCCCTTTCTTCCTCTCCGGCTTCCCTGTCCGATCCTTTTTCTCCAAGAGGAGATGAATTCCATCAACGGAATAATTTAGGCCATGATTGGGATCAAGGTATGGTGATTTATATATAACAGTGTCTGCTCTTTTGGCTTTTCATAGTTCTACTCAGCTTCCATGGTCTATGTGATTGCTCGTTAATTAAACCATAGTGAAGTTTAGGGTTTAATCACTCAACTTTATTTGTTTCAAAGAAGTCACTCTAGTTGCTTATCTTTTTAGTTGGCCACTTAGTCAAAATCCCTTAGGGGCTGTTGTTTTCGGTTTCAGTTTTTAGTTTTGAATTCATTTTGAGTTTTGTATTTGGAGTGTTCATTTTGAGATTGTTGAAACCGTTTTTTTTTTTTTTTTTTT
>CAIGRB010130671.1:6180-19728 GCA_903798255.1 Fraxinus quadrangulata
TCTTTTTAACTTTATATAACTTTTTTGGGTTTATAGTGTTTTTGGGTACAATCAAAAATCTTGCCACACTTCTGATATCGCTTTGCAGATGGCACATAGAACTTGCACCATTCAAGGGGCACCTTTCCAAGGTGCTGAAAAAGGCATCGTGCGAAGATAGTTTTCTTTCTTTAGTATTGAGTTGGAAAAATATGGAGGTGAAAAACAATAACGGAAGCACTTATAAAAAAACTTGAATGCATTAAAAAATAGTTTGTTTATTAGTTGACGATAACAATAAATACAATGATTGGTGGAAGAGTCCGACACCAAAGAAGTTTTCAAATTTTAACTACTCTCTGTGACAACTAATAGGAAAAAATAACAAATTATACTCCTAAATATTTTAAAGTTGATAAATCATAAGCATTTTTAAATGGCAGAATTCTTCTCTAGAACAGAAAGCAATATTTTACAAAGTATATATGGTTGTGGTCGGCCAAATTGAGGCTGGGAGAGGTCAATGGACTAACATAGAAGCGGTCCCCAAGTCATCTTTTTTTTGTTTTTTTTTGTTTTTTGATACCCAAGTATCCCAGTTTACATCAGACTATATTCTGGACCACCCATCATCGGTGCCTCAACTCTGGGCGGAGGTAAATCGCGGGTTATGCCCAATCAAGTCAGTGTTCATACAAGCTTTATACTTCTGGCCCCAAGGGAGCCCTCCTGCACCGGCTTTCACATCACCAAGCTGCTCCACCACATGGTTTGGATATTACAACACTTGGCTGCTCTTTCCGCGATTCGAACTCCCCACATTGGGGTTGCAAGTCCAGCCTTGCACTGTCTTTGCCATCTTGGATGTGCCCCCAAGTCATCCATTACAAGCATTGTACGTTGTATATGAATAAATGGTGTAGAGATTTAGGTTGCGTGAAAATAAAAAATAAAAAATACAAGATGACATCGTTATGTGTGTGTGTATATATATATAAACACGTATATAAAGTGATGTTCTCTTTGTTACGAGACATTAGCAATGAGTTGATTTGTTTTCTCTTTTGACTCTAGTGTGTTGTTAGTGTGTTGATTCTCCTTTGTTTGATCACATGAGTATGTCCATAGTAGTTGTATTTCATTGTACCTTTATTGTTGATTCACTCGGGTATGTCAGGAGTATTTGTACATGGTTTTGATCAATATAATTTCACATTTACCCGATAAAAAAAAAAAAAAAAACACAATTTTGTGAGTAAAGTAATATAATTGGTCAATATTTAATTTTCAAAAATATGTAAAGCTAATTAAATATTAAAATATAATGCAATATATCAAACTAAAATTTAAACTTTTTAAAGACAGATTTATTAGAAAGGGAACATATATAAAAAGCAACCCACTCCAAACAATTATTTATAGCATAGCTCATTTTAATTATTTGTAAGCCTTAATTAAAAATGTAATTAAAAATTAGTTAAATTACCTATAAAAGGGATTCCAATTTGGCTTACTTTTTCCTTATGTGAGTATATATTAATTAGAGGCATGAAACTGTGTGGTCCACTGCCTAGTGGGTCCCAGTATCTCTTTCAAATAGTAGATGGGGCCCGTGGGGGCATGTGATGTGGGTCCACCAATATATAAAATTAAATTGTCATACCATATAGTCACATCACTAATTAAAAAAATGTGAAATTGCACCATTGGCCTCTCACCTATTGTTCAAGTAGCAAAGTAGTCTCTAACCTTTAAATAAAGAGCAAATTAATCTTCAACCTTTTAATATTGTTGCACTATCGATTACAATCAGAAATTGTCCTATAATCCTCACGTATAAATTTTGCTCCCTTTTGGTATGACTTAAAATCAAAATTTTAATAGGTTTTGATAATAATTGATAAAACAGAAAAATAGATAAAAGTTGCGGGATTCCATAAACTATGTGGTTGAAAATGAGTTTTAAAATTTGATATCAAAATGGTCCTTGTTAATTATTTGTAAGCCTTAATTAAAAATGTAATTAAAAATTAGTTAAATTACCTATAAAAGGGATTCCAATTTGGCTTACTTTTTCCTTATGTGAGTATATATTAATTAGAGGCATGAAACTGTGTGGTCCACTGCCTAGTGGGTCCCAGTATCTCTTTCAAATAGTAGATGGGGCCCGTGGGGGCATGTGATGTGGGTCCACCAATATATAAAATTAAATTGTCATACCATATAGTCACATCACTAATTAAAAAAATGTGAAATTGCACCATTGGCCTCTCACCTATTGTTCAAGTAGCAAAGTAGTCTCTAACCTTTAAATAAAGAGCAAATTAATCTTCAACCTTTTAATATTGTTGCACTATCGATTACAATCAGAAATTGTCCTATAATCCTCACGTATAAATTTTGCTCCCTTTTGGTATGACTTAAAATCAAAATTTTAATAGGTTTTGATAATAATTGATAAAACAGAAAAATAGATAAAAGTTGCGGGATTCCATAAACTATGTGGTTGAAAATGAGTTTTAAAATTTGATATCAAAATGGTCCTTGTTAAGAGTATGTTAATACGTTTGGGTGCCCATGGCCCAAATGGCCTAGTCCATAAAAATAGTTTTTGATGTTGACTGTCCTTGTAGCGTTAGACGTGTCGACCTTGGTTCTGGGCCCTTCAACCCGTTAGGTCATGTTTTAAGAGTGAAAGAGCATTGTGAGGTCCTCTTTTCAAACCTAGATTCTTAAAAATTTAAATCAAGACATATTTAGGAAATATTGTATTACATCTAATGAAAAATGGATTGTTGCTACCGTTAGATGCTAAAACCTATTCAAGGAATAATTTCTTTCTTTCTTTCTTTCTGCCTTTCTTTTCAATGAAAAGTATGAATTTGGGCTGAAATCTGAGATTCAAAGAATCTATCGTAGATCGTGAAGTTTTTGTCTTTCCTCAGAGATTTTATCGTAAGGTAGATGATGAACTTTTTTCTAAAGGGTTTAGACTAACTTATTATTCAAAAATAAGCTGGGACAATAATGCAAATTTCACTAAAATTAATTCAAAGTGAGTAGTGAGAAAGAGATTGTACACTCGTGTACACACTTTGATTGGTGGCACTAATCTTCCATTTATAGAGGCAATGTTTATATAGTAATTTGTTGCTATCACACTATGGTACAATGTCGAGTTTAATTATCTCATTGACAATTGACGCCCACATAGTCACATTGTGACCTTTGGGTGATAAAGACATGTGTGGTTTCCCAGCTCCATGAGTGCAACATGCCACTATTTGAATTAATTTCATAACTCTTAGTGTTGACAAATCGAGCTGTTTTTTTAATGGTGTGTGGTGGTGATTTCGTAAGCAAGCTGAGTTGTATTTTTTTAATGTATGAAATGGTGATGAATTTTTTTGATGGTTTGGAAGTGTCGTTAGTAATCAGGCCAGCATTCAACTTATCAATATGGAGAGTTGCAATGGATATCAAAGATTAAAATTTTTAAAGAGTAAACATGTCGATTTATTTAAATTTATACCATTGCGAGTGGTAGGTATGTGAGGTTTTGAAGTAGACAAAAGTCCACATACTAGCAAATACAGTCTCCAACGATTATTCGCACATGAATAAATCTCTTGATCTTGAGGTTTCAAAGAACAAATCTTTTGTCTTTAGGTTTTGAAGTAGATGGAAGTGCAAATAGTTTCCAACTATTATTTGCACACGAAGAAATCTCTTGGTCTTGAGATTTCAAAGAACAAATCTTTTGTTTTATAAATTATCGAACCAAAAACACCAATATCTTTAGCCATGTTTAAATACCAACAAGATAAGAAAAATTCCTATTGAAAATCTTCAAACTACCCTTACGCCCTAATTTAAAAACAAAATAATTGATGAAAAAAATCAACTATAAGGAAGAAAACACCGAAAATGTTACTGAGTGTTAGCGCGTTTCAAATCGTCAATACATTGTTCCATCTTGTTAACATATTACGGCTGATTATAGAACGAGAATGAAAAATATAGTCGTTATTAGGTCCCACACAAGAGTTAGAAATTCAAAATTGATAGTTTGATGTGATGAATAACGGTCATATTTTTCATTTTTATGAAAGAAAAATGAGAAACAAACTGGGGCTACATAAAACTCTAATCCTCATCGAATTCAACCTACTTTCAAATTTGTGATCAATAAATACATCATGAAATGGACTATTACCATGCTTATTTAAGCTATCATATTAATTATGATTAAGACTAGGATTGATTTGATGTTTTAATAGTTTTTTTAATAGGGAAATCAAGACTTTAATGTCTCCTGTCATTAGGTAAGCATCCATTTATATGCCCTTAATACTAACGGAGCCGTTTATTCCGTTAGCTTAGCTTAGCTTCTAGAAGATTTGACATTAGTATATACTGCAGTCGAGGTCCCCCGATTTTATAATTATTAGTATAAATTGATTTTAAATCTTTAAATCTAGACATTTTACTTATTAAGTTTTCAATTTCGTTGCAGCACTCGTCTTTAGAGATGGAATTGTCTAAATATTTATCTCCCACTCCTCCTTTTATCCAAACCCGTGGAGGGGGACGAGAGCTCGAGTGGATGGTAACGTAGTTGGGGTAAGGCTCGAAATGATCTTGTCTACTCATTTACCCTACTTAAAATTGAGTGTGTACTATGTGGTATTTTAGCGGCAAAGTGGATGATTTTCACTTATAAAGGCTACTACAACTAATACATTGAATGTCTCGATTGAGAACAACTTAGTACGAGGATCGTAGTTTGAACAATTATTAGTCTTCTAGTATTCGTGAGAGAACAAATTATTTATATGCTTACACACTTCTTCATTTGCACCATCCATAACAAATATCAATATTGTTTTCTTATTTCTAAAATTTCTAATGTATTTATAAGTAAGATTTGATAACAAATATTGTTTGAATTAAGCTTTTTTTTTCGAGAAATTTGTATAATTAGTCCCCAAAATTTAGCATTTCTAACAAATTCATCCTCAGCCTTTAGAAAAGGAATTTTCAGTCCCCAACTTTTAATTCCATTTGTGAATTTCGTCTTTTTGTACATAATTTTGTCAATTTCAGCTAAAATTTTTAAAAGGGTAAAGTTGACAAAATATAATGCTTAACACCTTATTTGATCTTTCAAACATCGAAGGTATTTTACCTGAGCAATCTAACACGAGTAACAAAAATGGAAAGAAGGCGTGTTCATATTCTTTCTTTATCACTTAAGGTCTGTTTGATAGGCAAAGGTAGAAAGAAAATTTAATTCCATGTTAGTTGAAAAATAAAAACCCACCAAATTCATAGGAATTCATTTTTCATGAAAATAAAGAAAATGCAGCTTACAGTGGTTATACCTTGAAATTCGGTTTTCATTTCCACGGTGCAATCAAACGACCAAAATGAAGTTCGTTTTTCTCGGATGTGACATATTTCATAGAATTTGTTGCAATCAAACAAGACTTTAAAGTCATACGATATGAAAGTAGGAAAGTTTTCTTTGAATAAATGAACATTTAGACTCAAAAGTAGTTGAATTCATTCGTTACTTTACTTTGACAATAATTATTTAGAAAAATGCTATTTGTACATTACATGTATTTATTAAGATTGATATCGTACGAGACATAAAATCTGTGCCATGAATTAGCCACCTCACACATTGAAAAAAAAATTGTAGTAAGATTTAATTATTTAACTTATGTGAAACATACGCCTTGTCATTCATTCAGAAGCGCGGAATTTAACGTTATTTAAACAACTGCTTCGTATTTTACAAAAGAATTAGTATGGGTAGATTCTTAACTGCTGAATTAGTAAAATAATGTACAATCAGTCAAACAGATCAACGGTCATTAGTCATTATCCAATGGAGAATTGCTTGAAAGGAAATGCAACGGCTGATCGTGACACTAAAGCCGATAGATTCCAATTAAGAAAACGACGTCGTCGTGCACGACAAATACTCGAAAATGACACGATTATGTTAATTTTATTAAGGTTGCGTGTCTGCTTCTATGTTTGAAAATGTTGCCAACTTTAGATGACAATAATAAAGGTCATTCGATTTTTTGATTTCACGTAAAAAAATTCTTAATATCGACCATTCTAAAAAATATATTTACTCGACCTTCTATAAGAAAATTTAATCCCGAGCCTTGTAGGAAAGTTTTCGCGGCACTTGTAATAAAATTTACTCAACCATTTGTAAGAAAATTTTAATCCCGAGCCTTGTAGGAACGTTTTCTTGACTCCTTGTCGAAAGATTTTCTTAGCCTCGTGTGAGAAAAATTTAAACCAGGCCCTTGTGGAAACATTTTAAAGTGAAATAAATTTATTATTGCAAAATTTGGTTAAAGTTGGTGATTGATACATTTTCCTATTTTGGAGTATTTATGACAAGTTTGGAAAGATGACACTTGGGGTGAAGATCTTAATCTAATGAAAATTATAAAGTTAACATTTCCCTTTCAACTCTTCAAATGTCAATTCTACTACCTTTTTTTTATTCCCTCTAAATCGATAAACTTTGCGCAACATTGAGAAATATTGAACACGTCAAATTGGATAAGATTAGTATATGTTGGATAGACATTATATGCTTTTTCTTGTTTTATTAAGTTTAATGTTGTTTGATTTAATGTATTAAATATATTTAAGACATAATAGTTCGGGCATAATACATAAGAGGCAATTTAAGTTTATTTAAAGATAAAGGGAAAATTGCACCAATATTCAAACTTAATGTTTTCTTAGTCAGTCAGTCTTAAATCTTGAAATTCGTGTTACATCTTGTTTTAGAAAATTAGATTTTACTTAACTTGGATCAACGTCCAAAAATTTGAAGTGAGACATGTTTTTCATTAGGGTCATATGACGATTTAACAAAGAGTTTGATAGGTTAAGCACCAATATTTTTTCTACGAATAAATTAATATCAATGGAGGTCCTCTAACCCATGACCTATATAACAAGTTGGTCCTAACTTTTAATGATGACCCTTTTGGAAAATTAGGGAAAAAAAGATTTCCTCTTAGCAAAAATTATGCCAAAGAAATGCACTACATATTTCAATCTTTATCGATTAAAATTAATTAATTCAGGGTTCAACAAACACGACATCTTAAGCCTCGAGAAACCCCCTTAAATAATTTTGTCGGACTAAGAATTTAAAATCACAATTTGTTTGGAATTAATATTAAATTAATAAGCAAATAATATTCTAAAACAAACACATCTTAGTGTTTAATTTGCAGTTGATCCTAGGTTTATTCCATAGAATTTTGGGCTCGAATAGAGACCACATGTGAAGTTAAGTTACATATAACTCCAAATCTCTTTTTTGTTATTTTATTTGGAATTCCTGACATAAGGTTGTACGTTGTGCATTAATTATTTTCTTATGAGGAATGGACAACAATCTTTTTTTAATTAAATCTTGAGCTTTGTGCCTTAAGTTTCCTTAAAGTCAATGTCCGGTTTCTTTTTTTTTTTTTTTTAATATATTTTGCCTTAGTTGTTAGAATATGACAATGTGGGTTCCCAAATTCACTCGACATGTTGATGGTTTTGGTATGAAAAGGAAGTTTCAAATTAAGAACTTAGAAATCGGATAATTTCAACTTTTGAATAATGAGTAAAAGATCATCCAAGAATTGTATTTATTTGCACACTATTCATTGCAAGTTGCTCAAGCACTAAAGTAATACGAGCATATTTAGCATTGTACGAGTTTAATCTCAGCCTCAAACTTTTTATCCTCCGATCCGTGAGTACGTATGGGATGCCTTTTGTTGTGATTATGAACATGACGATATCAACGAGGATGGGACCTATCTAATTGGTAATAATTAGTTTGAACACTCTCCCTCAATCAGTAAATTTGATTCGAATTAAAAACTCTTATGTGTATGTTATAAGATGCATGAAATCATATGCTAAAAAGTAGTCATTTGAGTTTTAGTTCTTTATTTTGTAGAAATTTCATGTACTTCCAGTCCTGAATAAGATAAGTTCAATATTTTTTTATCTATTGCTGGAGGTAGTATTCTAAACAACGAGACTTAAGCATGAAGAAGCGCTTCATTTATGAAAGAAGTATCCAACCCTATGTGGCCTAGACATCAAATGATATAACACAAGGCTCGCTCCTTTTATTAATAAATTAATGAACTACTATTAAAAATAAGGAAATGCCTTGTTGTATCTTGGTTCATAAAGTTTGAAGTTTGACATTATTGTTTTGTCATATCCTACGTTTTTTTTAACATTGATCGAATTTCAGGTTTAACCCCCTTATAGAAGTTTCGTTCTTTTTGTTTTAATGAAATCGAAGTTAAAATTTCAATGAAAATCTACCTTTCAAGTTTAAACGATCAAATAGATAGAAACTATTGATAAAAACTCGAATACACCAAATTTAAGCCCGGACAATAGTCTTACCAACTTGGAACTTTCATGTGGGGCCGGGCCACTCTTGGACTAGCACTTCAAATGTGTTCACATGGATCTACCAAGTTGAAACTTCTTTGTAGGGCCCGTAGTAATACCCCATGAGCCCGAACACACGAGCCCACGAAAAGGAACATTCAAACAAGCTCCCATCCTTCATCGAAGGTACTCACATTTCTCAATCTATAAAATTGAAAGCAAAAGGGTGCACTACTATGAAGACAATTTTTTAAATTTCCTAATAAATACGGGTTAATAATTCAACAGTTGAATAATTTGATAAATAAAAAATAAATTGGATTGTTCCGAGGATGAACCAAATAATTTCTAAGCAAACTGAATAACACGATGTTCTGTCTAAATATTCTTATGATTTAATTTAACCACACGTACTCTGACTGTGAATAATAGTTTTTTGCAATAACTAGATTGAATAACATGATTTTCGTCCGAATGTTCTTACGATTTAATTTAACCATGCATACTATGACTGTGAACAGTAGTTTTTTGCAATAATCAAATTGAAAAACATGATCTTTCGTCTAAGTATTCTTATGATTTAATTTAACCAGACATACTCTGACTCTATAACAATTACTTCTAGGTATCGTAGCTCAACTTCGAGTTGAGCTCAATTCTTATATTATTGCATATTCAATACATAGATAGAGAGTGTCTCTATATTTAAAAAATATTTAGTCTGGTTGAACCATTTTTTTAAATTCAAAATGTATTTTAGAATGGTATTTTATTGAAAAATGTGTGGTTAAAAAATAGAAAAAAATTTAAATTTATGTATAATATGATTTTATTAAAAAATAAGAGAGTGGAAGATGTATTTTAAAAATAATTGAACCAGGCAAGTACTAAAGGAGTATTTCTATTGAACAATTCGATCAATTCATGAACCATTAGTGCAGTGACGGAGGTGGGTCGACAGGTGGGGCCCAGAATCCATAAGATGGCAGAAATGGGTCCCACTTGCTCTTTATCTCTTATCTCTCTCCTCTGGCTGTGGCTGTGGCCGGTAAGTCGTCAGCCATGTTTGACTGACGCGTTTCAGTCTCTGTGTTCATATGCTGGCTCGGACCCCTATGTTTTGTTTTCTTCTTATTTTTTTTATTTTATTTAAATGAATATATTTCTTTGTAAGAAAAAAAGGACATCTGAGTCGAGCTGCGCGAAAATATGCGGCTTCAGCCGTTTGGCTAAGGATGTGTTTGCCTCTTAACTTTTTTGGGGTTGGTTCCCACTTAAAACACCCGGGTGGTTGGTTTATTCACAGCTTCATTTTGATGAATTGCATTTTACACAACTTGATTTTTAATATAGAAGTAATTTGCAGCTGGGTCGTAATTTTTTACTAATACAACATTTGAGTCCCTTTCAATTTTTCGAGGCATCTACATTTTTTACTTTTCAAAAATTGGTACATAGTTCCCATTTTCATTAAAATTAAGCCCATATTTAATTGGGATTAAAATTAGATTTTTAGAAAATTTTAATAAAAATTAATGAAATATGTGATTGAAAATTTGTGAGTATCATAAAATGTGTTGTTAAAATTAATTATTGACTTTGACTTGAAAGTCTGAATTTTAATTTCCACCAAAATGGGCTAAATGTTAGCTCTTTTACCACTGGGGAAAAAATGGGCATGCACAACTCGAATGTTGTTTTATCAAAAGTTTGGATGAGAACCATTCTTCGAAAGTATTGTTGGGGACACTCAAAGCTAGAAATATTTATAGTATCTCTAAACTCTCGAGTTCTTTCTTATGAGTCAAAATTTAAGATTTTCTTAATGTACTGCTAGAAGCATATATAAACATAGAGAATTGATCTCCTGCACCGAATTTTTAGGATAAAAACTTTCAATTAGTAACGTAACAAGAGAACTTTAGTTATTGTACTCTGAATTTATAATCATTTCAGATAACCATAACAAATGTTTTCTTATCACATCAACGATAAGAAGTTTTTATCATACTCATTGAGAGTAGGAGATCAAAACTGTATAAGCTATAGTAACGCCTCAGCAGGCAACAATTTTGTAATTGTGTAATTTAAATCCATATTGTAATGTACACAAAAGAAAGAGGAAAAAGAAAAGAAGGAAAAAAAAAAAGCAAACATTGATTCCTAGAGCTACATTTTACATAAAGTTTCTTTCAACTATTTCAAATCTCTTTTCTTAATCCCACAAAAGGAAAAACTTTTGGAGAAACTTGGGACCATTTTAAATTGGGATATTGACTAATTCCTCTTGAAAACCGACAATCCATCAATACCCTTTACCTGAAGTGTAAATGAGATGACAAAAGGTTGTGGCCAAAACTTTAAAATCTTGGCATGTGCATGAATTGGAATCTTAAGTTCTAAAGGCATTGTCAAAGGAGACTGCATTTGAACATTTAAGGCAAGGCATCTACTCTTGATTGTTCATTCAGTTCTGATAGGCTACAATTTGAGAGTCATGACATATTTATATTAGTAAAGATATACATTGCATTTATTTATTTTGAAATAGTAAATCGTTTTGAAATTTAAATTTAGATGACCAAGTTTTGAATAAAAAATGTTGAACCAAATTATTGAAAAATTTGACGTACTTGGCTTTCAAATTAGAACTCAACCTTCCATGGCAGATGCTCAACCAATATCTAGACAAAACTCGTCCAAATCTTTATTAAATCATGGAGTGACCCCTTGTAAAAATATAAAAAAATTCTACTTGTACATCAACTTTTATAAAATATTTTTTTATTTAAGTGAATCCCACCTCCATGTGAGGTGGGTGTACACCTCGATGTACATTGTGATGTACAAGTAGCAAAGTCGAAAAACATATATCACTTCAAATTTATAGACATCAACACAAGTTGAAAAACAAAATCTAGATTCATAAAGTTGAACATATGAGACCACATGCGATCTAGTAGAGAAGTGAACGGGTTTCAATTGTCGAAGATTGAATGCATACTATTATAAAAACTTGCGGAGTAATTTAGTCTTTTTAGAAGATTGATGATCAATTTTCCATGGACCAGAAGCAGTAGACAAATTACAAGATTGAACCTGAGAATTGTCTTTTGAACTATGCAAGTGAGAACATGCAAATAGTATTGGGTACACTCTTGATGATTCATTCAAACTAAAGTCAATAGTGCCTTATTTCACTTTTATGATATCCCATTGAGAATTTTTTGCCACTTTGTCCAAGATAAAACCTCACTATAACTACATGGCTCTCAAGGATAGTAACGTGTCACAAATTCTTTTAAGAGTTGATCAACATTCTACTTCTTGGCCAACAAGTTAGATTTGGATGAATGACCCCACTTTTTCAAGCAAAACGGACATCTAAAGAAACTCATTGAGCCATCTTAACAGAAATTCTATAAACGTACTTTGATTAAGGATCCTAATAGACCCAATGCCAGATCGCTGCCAAAAAGCATAAGCACGTCAACAAATCTAATAGGATTGTGTCAATTCTAGAAGACACGACTGACGACCAAGACAACTTACACAGTTACATTAAAATGTTTCTTTGCTGTAACATAATTCTTTTTCAGATCATCTACATTCTTGAGTATTCCTATCAGTTATTGTGATAATTTGTCATTCAATATCCACCCCCAGGGACTCTCTCCCAGAGACAACTGCCAAAAAAAAATGGTCAAGAAACTTGGTATCAATCGAAGCCCCTGCACGTGGGTTAGCTCGAAATTTTTATCTTACAATGGGGATAAATGCATTTCATTCATTTAAATGTATCAACAATGCTATCTGCGCGGACCAGAAGCTCTTCTATCAAGTCCATCTTCATCGTCATCAATAGCGTGTCCATGTCCTGCAGCAGGTCTTTTCAATTTCTGAAATATCTCGTCAAGGGATTCAGAGGATGAACCCCGAGATAAGAGTTTCGTGTCCTCAACTTGACGTAAAGGTAAAAATTTCTTTGATTCAATGTTCGTCTTTAAAGTTTGAAACCCCGCCTTCATTGATGCCCATTTTGAGGCTAAACCCGATGGAATTCCAGAGTTATTGCCAGATTGAGAGTTACCGGCATCAAGCAAGGAGACCTTAGCTGCACCAATATTCTCAACTGGTTCCGTGTTAGATGCTTGTTTGTTCTGTTCTCTCATGGCAGAATATTTGCTGCTGATGGCTGCTTTGCTCCCGTAATATCTACTGGTCTCGTCTTTTAAAGGTTTTGATGAACTTCCCTTCGTGTCCTCATTGCTCAAGTCGGATGCCACCTTCATTTCAACTGTACGTCTATCCTGTACATATTAACACATTGTTCAGAAATTAATTGTTACTAAGCAATTAGGCTTGAAGAGCAAGGTAGAAAAACAACGGATAAATAATTCTAATAGCAGAGAGAGAGAGAGAGAGAGAGAGAGAGAACTGATGATTGTAATCTTACTTGGTTTTCGAAATGAAAATCGCATCCAATGGAATTAATATGAAAGGGGACATTTAGAATTATGCTTCTTATCATTTAAATTTTTCCACCCCAAAATAATAAATGAAAAATGCAACTTGGAGAAAACAAAACAGACATTGTCACCAGACTCCAGGTCCATGCTCGCCCCATTGAAATTCCTAGCCAATGGGATAACATGTTCTCCGACTTTACGACCTTGTTCCAGCCACATTCTTTCTGGTGAAATAAGTTTGATCAGTTTCACATAATATGATGCGAGTCTTGTCTAGCATCACAAAGGACCTCAATAATGAAATGCAAATATTTAGTGATAGGGATCTCATATTAACTTCCATCAGTAAAAGACCATAGAAAATATGAGCAGCAGTTCAATCGTATCATTTACCTTTTTGCAGTATAAGCAATCCAGATGGATCAAAACCATCCACATCGTCTGCTTCTGTTTGAAGTCTAAATATCTTCCAGTTGCCAAAGAAACTGATGATACGGTTGAAGAAATTGCTCGCAACCATGATTGTGTAGATAACCATAATAAGCGGATAAATTCTGTTGAATCCTTGCCCAAAAAAAGGTACGGCTTTATCGATATTTCCCATTCGCTGCAACCAAGTGTCCATCCCACATCAAAAAAGTAA
>CAIGRB010130671.1:23980-42588 GCA_903798255.1 Fraxinus quadrangulata
TTCAGGCAGTTGTTGACTCTTTTGTCGCTGGTGATAAGGCCAAACGTCGAACTGTAGACGACAGAATACGACACGGTATGACGTATGCCGGAGTTGTGGCAAACCCACAGGCATCACATTATGCCGATCAACGGGTGCTGTTGCGAAAGGAAAGGGTGGTTGATGTGAGTAACCTCAATTAATGAGGCACACGGGGGTGGAGACGTGCACGAGGTACACATAGTGGGTTTTGGAATGCTGGTGAAATAAGGGCACGCATCCAGGCATTGAAAGGGGAACTTGATGATTTAATTAGGCTTGTGGGAAGTGAGTCGGATGCGGGCTGCGGTTTGATTTGTTGTCATAGGTGTGGGATGAGCGTGGAGGTATCCCCAGCTGATGGACATCTATTAGCAACCTCGGATCCTAAGGAGTCATCTTCGAGAGTGGCACAAACCAAAGAGAAAAAGGTGATAATTGAGCCCAATACTAAACCGGTGTACTCAGTTAAGGATGATGGAGTGGATGTAACGGGATTGGATAAGGTTGTTGACCAGAGATTGGGAGCAGATCACGAGGCAGAACATTGGTCTAAGGAAGGGGAGCTGAGTATTGCTAATCTGGAGGAGGTAACTATGGATGTGATGGATGCAATTGTATCGGAAGAACACGAGGAGACGAGCCTGGCCAATAGGGTGGTGAATACTTACAATAGGAGGTACTCGAAGCCTCTACAAGAAAGGGAGCTAGGGTCTGAAAAAGCTCTGGTGGTGTGGGTTGGTGATGGTAAGGAGGGAGAGATAGACAGTGGCACAGTACCGGTGGAAGAAGTGGAAGAACACATCTTTGCAAATAGGCACTCACCATCTAACTGGGTTCTCCAAAAAACTCAGGAATTCAGTAAGATGGTTGGTGTGTCATGTGATGGACATGAAAGCAGACTCATGCAACTCTTTGAGGAACTGGAGACTAACAGAGGTCAGGGGATGAACACACAAGTAGGGAAATCAAGGAGAGGGCGACCGTGAACTTAAGCAGCTTGAATGGTCAGTAATTATGATATTAAGAGTGCGGATTCAAAGAGAGGAATGTTGGGGAGGGATGATGGGGTGTTGAAATGATCCCAAAAATTATAAGCTGGAATGTGAGGGGGCTTAATGATGAGGAGAAAAGATGGGGTATTCGAAATCTGATTAGGGGATGGAGGGCGAACTTGGTCTGTTTACAAGAAACTAAGATGGAGTTCGTCTCGAGGGCCGTGGTTAGCAGTTTATGGGGGGACAACATGTTGAATATCAATTTTTGGAGTCCTCAGGGGCTTCAGGAGGTGTGCTAGTCATGTGGGATTCTAGAGTGTTCGATATGGAGGAGGTTAGTATAGGGTTATTTACCATATTGCTTGCTCTTAGGAATGTTGGGGATGGGTTCCGGTGGATGTTTGTAGGAGTTTATGGTCCGACAGCTGATGGAAGTAGATGGGGCTTGTGGGATGAGCTGGCTAGTATGATGGCGTGATGGAGTGTAGAGCATTGGGCTTTTAACCTAACGGTCGCGGGTTCAAGTCCTGCTATACCTAAACTTGCTTTACACTCTACCATGAGTAAGGACTAATTCGTGCCTTCAAAGATGACTCTTTGGCCAAACATTAGTCAAACATAAGCTAAGTGTAAAATGTTAGTGTGTTGAACAATTTAAAATGAATATGTATGGCTCCTTTTTAACAACTTAAGCTTTTTAGATGGGATGACTCACATGGTCACAGAACACCAGGGATAATTAATGTGTTAGGCAATACACATGCCTGTCTCTAAAAACTTGTGCTTTCACATGATATGATTAACATAATGATACAGGCTAAACGGGTAAATTTTGTTTTCGGTAACTATACTTTACTTTAGTTTCAATCAAACTGTATTTCAATTGGGTAACTACAGTCATTATTTAAAATCTATTTAAAATCAGATAACTATACATTAATTTGATTTAAATTAGGTAACTAAACTTTAATTTAATTTCACTTAAGACAACTTCGTCAAATGCTACTTATGGAAATCGATGACGTGACACTCAATAAATGATGTAATCACACATAACCGTTAGTTGCGAACAAAGAGTAAGTAGAACTATGAAATAAATGACGATAATCTTTTATTGATTTTCGGGTCATCTTTTTTGCCAAATTGGACGAAGTTATCCGATTTAAATCATATTAAAATGTAGGAACCCGATTGAATAAAACATAAGTACTATACCTGCCTGATTCACACTAAAGTAAAGTATAATTACCGTGAATGGAATTTACCCTAGGCTAAAAAAATTAAGATGGAAGCATTTTGTACTTCTTGCAAATGGCATGGTCATGCAAACTTTGATCACCATCACTCAGATAAGATCAGTAATGGATTTAGAATGCTGTCACGTTAATATGATCAAGACTCTAATTTGGTGACATTCTGTAATACTTTTTGACCTCCCAAAGTTTGGGTTAAGAATATGTATCAGAGGATGAACGTGATACTAAATTTAGCTCGAATTGCGTGGCCTCATGTCCCAGTTAGACAACTACAAGAGAAATTGTCATATATATAATGACTACAGATTGTTCAAATGCAAAATTTAAGAAATAGAATTTTTGGTAACATCCAAACAAAAGAAACAAACTTCAATACAATAAGGAATAAAGAAGGTGCAAACCATCCAGTTGTATTGCGTCGTTCATAATTCTTAATAGTATCTTCCAATTCAAGTGCCTGTGTAACACAAGTCAGGTACTCACTGCGAAAAATTAACAGAAAAGAGTCCAAAATATTTTAGTAAGATGATCATCAGCGCCTGACAGTTACAGAGTGCTATATAGTATTTGTTTAAGAAATGTTTAAATGATATACATGTGGCCGGCTCTAACAACTTAAGCTTTTAGATCAAATGGTTCAACAATATTTTTTCTACATAAAATCTGAGATAGATGACAAATTGGTGCCTATGTTGACAATTACCATAAAATGAAAACTGATGCTGGTAATAACGACATTTTGACCAAGTTTCCTACCATATGAGTGTTACAAAGGATCTAATCCCACAAGGTTGAAAACAGGTAGGAAATAAATAAGGTAAATCTCTGGTGTCATCCACCAAATCATGAAAAAACTGTGAAGCAGTCAGTGATCTTACATGAAGAAATACAGGTAAAAGTATGACTACGAAAAATTGGGAAAAGAATAAGAAAAAAAACACAAGATAAACATAACACTTAGCAACAACCTTGGCAACTAAATGAAAATAACACAATAAGGAGAAAAAAAAATGACAAGCAGAAATAGATACAAGAAATAGATTGAGATTCTGAGAAATAGATATAGATACAAGGAATAGATTGAAAATCTGAGCAGAACAGAATAATCCAGGAGAATACAAATAGTTAACAGAATAACTATACCTTTTGCATCGATAATACTCCTCACGAGCTTGCCGAAGATGACGTCTGAGAGTTGCCATTGATTTCTCATCTGAATCGTAATCCATATCATTTTCTCCCAATTGACCCCCTTGTGGCTTAAAGGAAGGATCTTCTTTGAACTAGGAAATAGGAAAATAAAACTTGAATTGCATATATAATAACCATATGTAGAGATTTCAATACATGATAATGTTTAAGAACCAGAAGTACCATTTGCACTAACATATTGTCAATGACATCCATAAGAGGTCTCAATGGATCGCGCTTGGACATCTGTTTTGATGTCGCCTGAGCAATCTAAAGAAGATACCAAAAATTAGAAGGAAAGAAAACAATTACAAATATAGTCAATCAGCTAAAACATAAAAACTGAAAAATACTGATGCATGGGCAGTAATTTTTTGTTGTTTAAAATTCTATCCACAGAATTCTGAAAATATGCATGTTTGCCTCTTCAAGTGTAGAGAGCAGAGAAAATCAGCTGTATCACTCCCAAGTATATATCCATATTCCAAAATAAATGGTATAAATTGATATACAGTAGTACCACGAAGCAGTCGTCTGTGCTAAAATTTTATTATTGGCTCACTTTCTTGCATTTTATTTTACTTTTGTTCATTACTTAAGCTGATATCATATCATTTTTTAACTTTTTTATCATGTCCCTAGCAAGATGATAGACCCCAATCCGGTTCACATATGCAAACATAACTACAGCCAAGTCATTTATTATTCCAGAAGGTTCGCTAGTTAGTTAGAGGGTCAAAAGTGTAATAAGTCAAGTAAATACAGTTGAAGGATTGCTTATAAATGTGGAGGGGGATTAGAGGGGGAGAATCAAGTGAGGCTTAGGAGAGCTGTAGTCCTCTCGAAAGACTACTTGTTATCTTTCTTTCTTGCTGTACTCCAAATTCCATCAATACAAAGCTATTTTCTTAGTTCTAATTGAATTCTGTCATTTTTACAGTTAGAATCCTATAAATTGGTATCAGAGCAGTCGATTCTCGGACGAATGGAAACTAATTTCAGCAGCAAATTGGAAGAGACTGGGCTTTCTATTGAATCGATTTGAGAAGATGATAAGGCGACAGGATGAAGGAAGTCGAGATGATTCGGGGCTGGATGCACAAGGTCGACTCATAATATCCATTTTCTATGGTGACAATACAGAGTGGTGGTTGTCTAGAGCTGAGGAGATTTTCTCCAAAAATCAGTTATCGTTAGCAGATAAAATAGAGGCTGCAACAGCCTGTTTTGACTGGCGAACATGGAATTGGTTTCAAGATGTCCATCGACAATGGACCGTGCAAACTTGGAGAGAATTGAAAGGGTTGATGATTGACAGATTTGGTTTGTCTCAAGAGGACACAAACTGGAATCAACCTCAACAAGAAGACACCATCACGGAGAAGCTGATGGGAGTTGTAGTGTCTCCTCTGCCGGAGGGTTCGGAACTAGTATTGCTGCTGCAAAACATGTCGGGGGTGGAGCATAGGGAGAGAGAGGAGCAAAGGCCGGAAGCCACATCAGTCGAAACCACCATCTCCTCTGAAATTCCCATCAAAATCGAAGACAGGAGAGTGAGCACGGTTGGTCGAAATTGCCATGAGGAAACCGCCATAAGAGGAAATCGGAAATTAATTGGATTCTCATCAATGCTGTTGCTGGCGGATGGAAGAGCGATTTTGGAAGGGGATGGTGTCAATGGACATTATGGGCAGAAGCCGTTGGACAAAACTGAAGTTAGAAGGCTTAAATCACATGGTTTGGGCCAATTTATGGAGTGGGCCCAAGGGATAGGAGGCACGAATGCATCTATGAAGCAAGCGCATGCCACTTATGGCCCACCTAAGATTAAAATTGATTATTATAGCCCAAACCCACAACTTCATTACTTCGACTATTTCCAAAAATATAAAGTAAATACATTTAGACATTTAGCCCTAATATAGTATTAGCTTTTTGTATAAATAAACACAAGTTTACTATGAATAAATAAGAGAATACCTTGAGTTTGTAAATATGGTATCAGAGCTATAGTGAGATTAGGGTTAGATCTTCTCTTCGTCTTCGGCACCTTCTCCGGCAAAGCTGAACGGCGACATTCGACCGCTGTTTGACCTCCTCGCGCCGCCCTAGCATCTTACGCTAGGGTTTCTGTTCGCACCAGGGTTCTGCTCACTTCTCCGACGGTTCCAGTTAGCGCCGACTGCACCATGGAGGTTGCCCGTCGCAGTCCATTCTTCGCTCACCGTCCGTCCCGTTTTTACAGTGCAATTAGGTCTCTGCTTCATCTTCCAGCGAGCCCAGTCAGCGCCGCCTGCACCGGGGGAGTCTCCCATCGCCGCCTGTCGCCGTTCAGTCCTCGTCGCCGTCCAGCACAGCTTTCTGTGTAGTAGGTCTCTCGTTTTTGGGCCAACAGTGGGTTGTGGGTAGCGTGACTTATAACTCAGTCACTTGGGAAGCTGGGTTTGTCCTTTTGGAGTTGTGTGTACCTAGGAAGTGCAGATTTCTGGGTTCTTTGGTTGAAGGTGCGTGCTCCAACTTTATTTGAAGCTTCGGGTCTTTACTTATTTTCAGCGGTGCTACTTACTCAAGTTCTAGTTCTTCAAGTATTTCGACTCTGTTGTGATTTTTGTTTTGTTATTTGCTTGATATTTGATAAATGGAGGATAAGACGACTTGTATCTGATGTGATTCCTATGATGACAAAAATTACGGAACATAAACTTAATAGATCTAATTATTTAGATTGGAGTAAAACTGTTAGATTGTATTTGCGGAGTATTGCTGTGAATAATCATTTAACTGATGAACCACCTAGTGATGGTTCGAAAACCTCATGGCTAAGAGAGGATGATCGTTTGTTTTTGCAAATACGTAATTCTATTGATAGTGAGGTGGTTGGTCTGATAAATCACTGTGAAATTGTAAAAGAATTATAGATTATTTGGAGTTTGTGTACTCTGGCAAGGGAAATATTTTATCGTGCAAAAAAAGGTGACAGATCTCTTACTGACTACTATAGACTTTAAGAAAACTCATGAGGAGCTTAATATGCTACTTTCATTCAGTACTGATGTCAAAGTTCAGCAAGCTCAAAGAGAAAAAATGACAGTTATGAGCTTCTTGGTTGGCCTTCCTTCTGAGTTTGAGATTGTTAAATCTCAAATTCTTTCTAGCCCTGAGATATCCTCTTTAGAGGAAACTTTTAGTAGGGTACTCCGCACAGAATATTCAGCCTCAACTCAACCCAATAGTGTTCTTGTCAGTCGCACCTCTGAATCGGGAAGACAGTCATTTAGAAGTAGCAATAAAGGGAAAAACTTAAGTGATCGAAATCCGAATAGTCGAGGACAGGATTCAGGAGGTGTTGTATGCTACTTTTGTCATAAGCCAAGACATGTGAAGAGAGATTGCAAAAAGCTGCAGCGCAAGAATCAGTCAGCCCATGTTGCCTCTACTAATGATACTCCTGAGCCTATTCTAATATCTGCAGATGAGTATGCCAAGTTCTCACAATATCAGGAATCTCTAAAGTCTTTATCTACTCCTATCGCTGCCATTGCTAATTCAGGTAAAATGAACACGTCTTGTTTCTTCATCTTCCAAATGGGTCAATGATTCTGGTGCCACGGATCACATGACATGTAATTCTAGTATGTTCTCTTCTTTTCAGTCACATGCTTCTAGTTCTACAGTTGCTTTAGCTGATGGGTCTACATCTCGTGTTCTGAGGTCTGACACAATTATTTCAACACCCTTAATTCCTTTACAATGTTTTAAGTTTACCTAACTTATCTTTTAATTTAGTCTCTGTCAATAAGCTTACTCGTTCTCTTAATTGTTGTGTCTCATTCTATCCTAACTTTTGTCTGTTTCAAGATTTTATGACAAAGAAGATTATTGGTAAAGGACACGAGTCTGGAGGCCTCTACATTCTAGATAAACATACACTAAAGTCTATTGCATGTTATAGAGTTGTAACCCCTTTCGAAGTACATTGTCGGCTCAGTCATCCTTCATTACCTGTGTTAAAGAAACTTTATCCTCAGTTTTCTAGTCTATCTTCATTAGATTGTGAGTCTTATCAGTTTGCCAAACATCATCGGTTGAGCTCTAATCCCAGAGTCAATAAAAGAGCTAGTGCTCCTTTTGAGTTAGTTCACTCCGATGTTTGGGGTCCGTGTCCTGTTGTGTCGAAGTCTGGGTTTAAATATTTTGTTACCTTTGCTGACGATTATTTTCAAATGACATGGTTATTTTTAATGAAAAATCGTTCAGAACTGTTATCTCATTTTACAACTTTTTATGCTGAAATCAAAACTCAATTTAATGTTTCTGTACAAACTTTGAGAAGTGATAATGCTAAGGAATATTTGTCAGAACTCTTCCATAATTATATGGTTCAACATGGAATTATCCATCAAACTTCTTGTGTCGATACACCATCCCAGAATGAAGTCGCTGAAAGGAAAATAAACAACTGCTTGAAATTGCCAGAGCTTTTGTTATTTCAAATGCAGGTCTCTAAACATTTTTGGGCTGATGCCGTTTCTACTGCCTATTTTCTGATTAACCGTATACCTTCCTCCGTCCTATCTGGTGAGACTCCATTTCATGTCATTTTTCCTCACAAATCCTTATTCCCTATTGAACCTAGGACATTTGGTTGTACTTGTTTTGTTCGGAATATTCGACCTCAGTTACAAAGCTTGATCCCAAATCTCTAAAATGTATATTTCTTGGCTATTCGCATGTACAAAAAGGGTATCGATGTTACTGTCCCAATCTTAACAGGTACATTGTGTCTGCTGACGTCACATTTCTAGAACAAATGCCATTTGCTTCATTCTCAAGTTCTATCAGTATGTGGGAGGATAATGATTTATTAATCTACACTTGTACATCCCCTAGCTTTAATCTTCCTCCATCTGCTACTGCTGCTAAGTCTCCTATAACACAGGTTTACTCTTGCCACCAACAACCTACTACCCCTAACCCGATTCATGTTCCTTCACCTCCTGCTTCATGTCCTACACCGGTTCCTTCGTCATCAGATCCAGGTCCCAGTTCAAGTGATGATCTTCCTATTGCACTTCGCAAAGGTAAACGTCAATGTACTTACCCAGTATCTTCTTTTATGTCATATAACAATTTATCACCATCCTCTTGTTCTTTTGTTGTGTCTCTTGATTCTGTCACTATTCCTACAACTGTTCATGATGCCCTATCTCATCCTGGACGGCGTAATGCTATGATTGAGGAGATGAATGCTTTAGATGACAATGGTACTTGGACCTTGGTACACTTACCTATAGGTAAAAAAGTCATGGATGTAAATGGGTGTTTGCAGTTGAAGTCAATTCGGATGGGACTGTTGCTAGATTAAAAGCTCGGCTTGTTGCTAAGGAATATGCTCAAACTTAAGGGGTGGATTACTCTGACACCTTCTTTCATGTTGCTAAACTTACGTCGGTCAGATTATTTATTTCTATGGCAGCTACAAATAATTGGCCTCTGCATCAGTTAGACATTAAGAATGCATTCCTTCATGGTGATCTTGAGGAGGAAGTTTATATGAAGCAACCACCTAGCTTTGTTGCTCAGAGGGAGTATTGAAAAGTTTGTCGTCTTCGAAAATCCTTGTATGGCTTGAAACAAAGTCCCCGAGCCTGGTTTGGAAAGTTTAGTCAGGCTATTGAAAAGTTTGGCATGAAGAAGAGTAAGTCCGATCATTCTGTTTTCTATAATCAGTCTACAACTGGCATCATTCTATTAGTCGTCTATGTTGATGACATTGTTCTTGCTGGGAGTGATTTTGGTGGTATTTTATCTCTCAAATCCTTTCTTCACAGTCAGTTTCACACAAAGGATTTAGGCATACTAAAATATTTCTTGGGGGTTGAGGTGACGAGAAGAAAGGGATCCTCTTATCTCAAAGAAAGTATGTGCTCGATTTGTTGACTGAAACAGAAAAATTGGGGGCTCAACCATATAGCACTCCAATGGTTCCAAATTTGCAGCTTACAAAAGATGGCGAATTGTTTGAAAATCCTGAAAGATATAGAAAATTGGTTGGGAAGTTGAACTACCTTAATGTGACTCGTCCAGATATTGCCTATTCAGTTAGTGTTGTAAGTCAGTATATGTCTTTCCCAACTGTCGATCATTGAAGAGTTGTAGAATAAATTTTATGCTACTTAAAAGGGGCACCTGAGAGAGGAATTCTGTATGGCAATCTTAGTCCAGGATTGAATGTTTTTCAGATGCTGACTGGGCAGGATCCAAGGAAGATCGAAGATCTACATCCGGCTACTGTGTATTTGTTAGAGGAAATTTGATTTCATGGAAAAGCAAGAAGCAGAGTGTAGTTTCACGTTCGATTGCGGAATCGGAATACAGGGCTATGGCTAAGTCCGTGTGTAAGATAATGTGGATAAATCAGCTCATCACCGAAGTAGGCCTCGAGATTTCAATACCGGCTAAGTTATGGTGTGATAACCAAGCTGCACTTCATATTGCATCTAATCCACTCTTTCATGAACGAACGAAACATATTGAGATTAATTGTCATTTCGTACGTGAGAAGATTCAGCAAGGTTTGATTTCTACCGAGTATGTGAAAACAGGAGAACAATTGGGAGATATCTTCACAAAGACTCTAAATGGGGTTCAAGTGAATTATCTTTGTAATAAGTTGGGCATGATAAACATCTATGCTCCAACTTGAGGGAGAGTGTTAGAGACTATTTCCAGAAATAGTAAAGTAAATACATTTAGACATTTAACCCTAATTTATACCCTGATATAGTATTAGCTCTTTGTATAAATAAACACAAGTTTACTATGAATAAATAAGAGAATACCTTGAGTTTGTAAACACTTCCCAACCTATTCACCGGACTTAAATCACCAGTACAATGCCGGGGCAATTGCGATCAGTCAGAAAATAGCAATGTTCTCTGTATTACGTCCGGCAAAGGTGACCAAAGGTACATCTCCCGTAAAATGGCTGACTAATGCGAAGTTAGGAATGAAAAAGAATAAAGGGGCAGAATTATCATGAAACTCAACACGCTTTCGGTCAGCTACAATTGTCTTCTGATTTGTCAAGTTTTTCTTTTGGAAAACTCTCGAGGTTGTGCGACGGGATACGAGATTTGTCAGGACAACATTCTAATTGTATACCACAATTTTTTAACTACTTTTGGACTGTGTTATTCCATTTCGGCATTTGCCTTGGCAGAGATTCTTACCAAAGAAATGGTTCGGCTAAATGGAGTTCGGAAATTCTAAAGTTGAGCCACACTTCCACCTTGGGGACAAGGTGGATTTTGGGGTGGCGGGTAATAATAAACGCCAATCCGGTTCACATATGCAAACATAACTGCAGCCACATCATTTATTATTCCAGAAGGTTCACTAGTTAGTTAGAGGGTCAATAGTGTAATAAGTCGAGTAAATACAGTTGAAGGATTGCTTATAAATGTGGAGGGGGATTAGAGGGGGAGAATCAAGTGAGGCTTAGGAGAGCTGTAGTCCTCTCGAAAGACTACTTGTTATCTTTCTTTCTTGCTGTACTCCAAATTCCATCAATACAAAGCTATTTNGTTATCTTTCTTTCTTGCTGTACTTCAAATTCCATCAATACAAAGCTATTTTCTTAGTTCTAATTGAATTCTGTCATTTTTACAGTTAGAATCCTATCACAAGATTAACTAAAGGACCAGACTGATAAGAAACATAAAATGGTAATACATAGCTCGTGGAGATAGAACAGATAAGATCATTTCTCTAAACTAAAGCTTAAAATCTAATAGTAAGATTCACAAAAATGACATCTACGAACCCTTTGCTTCTCTTTTCTACAACCCATTTGACTTCAATTTTTTAAATTGATGACTTTTAATTAGTCATTGCCTCCATCCTTGATTCTTTTCATCTCGCTTCCTGGTCCATCCTCCTTGCTCTCTTGCTTTATATTTTTATTTTCTTCGGTTAGAGAGAGAGAGAGAGAGAGAGAGAGAGTTAATTCAAATACCAGAAGAGAGAGTGCAACATTAGAGAACAGCCAGCACTCCATCTCCTTGTAAGTAGATTATACAAAAAACATAAAATAAAATATGGAAGATATAATTAGTTGCAGTAACTTTTCCACCTAACCAAGCTTAGTAGAAGTATCTTGAAGAAGCGTAACAAGCTTCTCCATAACTATAAGAGCTAACACCGACAAACAAGGGATTGCAAACCATATAATTACACACAGCCTACAAAAATTGCAGTATTGAGCTCCTAGAATATTATAGGCTGCATAAAACCTCACTTCGCATATATTTACACTGTCATTCTCTCATTCATGCTTATTTACTCTCGGCATTCGACTAAATCAGCTAGAGGTGACAATTATTTTTTGTATTAGCTTCTAGCATATCCCATCTCATAGTCAAGCAAGAAGCCCCAGTACTATCAATGGTGCCTCTACATCTTCCATTATTCCCCGAATGGTTTGACTACTTATTTATTGTCCATTCATCCCATATTATGTGCACAATTCTCCATTTTTGGTGAACCAGTCTTTTCTCGAAGGAATACTTGAGTACATTATTTATTTAATATTCCAAAACAAAGAGATCAAACTACAGGATAGATGATCAAATCCCTAGAGATGTAATCATTTCAGCTAAGGTGTGAGATTCAAGAAAGGTTGAAACTTGGTAAGTTTATCTTTCTAGTCGATCTTGAACAAGCATTTGTCGAACCAACATAATAGAGCTTCGACTGCATAGGTGCTACTTTGACAATTGATGCAAGCTTAAGGTTCCTATCTTTCACAAGCTTAAAATGTGTCCAAACTGGGCTTGCTTGCATAATGGAAAGTGAGGATTCCACAACCCAGCTTCAGAGGCCTGAATCAGTCTCATTTTCCAGCTGTTATATTATTTCGTTGTATAATATTTAAAAATAAGCAAATTGCATGGAATCACACTACGAGAAATTGACTTTTCAACCAAAAACCATTTTTCTGTGATATATAATGTAGGGTGAAGGGAGCAAATGAATCACTGCATGGTTTCAAATACAGGGCTTAAAGTAAAAAGCAACCATACAATTTTATTTTTTATTTTTTATCCAACATGTACCAGAGAAAATCTATGCTCCAAAGTGAATGAATCCGTGATAATTGTGTTTATCTAGCCCCTGTTTGGTAGGGATTAAAATAAGATTTTTAGTAGTTTTTGATAAAAAATGATGTGTCGTTAAAAAGTTGTGGGTCTAATAAAATATGTGGTTAAAATTAATTGTTGACTTTGACTTAGATTAAAATCTAAATTTTAATCCCTACCAAATAGGGGTATAATAAGAATTGCAGCAATGATTTGAACTCGATAACTGGAATAAATAGAATACAATCCCTAGTAAATGGAGTACAGATAGAAGTCCAGATAACAAGGAAAATAAATGCTCCTGCTACAGAGTTTTCTCGTTATAATTTTTGATAGACCAGTTCATAAGCATATTATTATCAGAAACACTTACCACTAAGGTGTTTGATAGTTCTCGGTGAGCATCATCAAGTTTCACAGCCATTTTGGCAATTTTGTGTGACAGAACCTTCTGACGAGTAGTCCAGTCAGCATTTCTCCAAATGCTCTTTGGAATTTCGCTTAAACCAAAACCAAGAAGAAATGCACCAGTCACTAGCCCAAATGTATTTGAGCCAGCCATGGCCAAAGCCAGTATATCTCTAATCCTGAAAGTGAAGGAATAAACAATAGAAAGAAATGACATTAGAATTGAAGAAGAGAACCAATGTAACTATGCATGTTATAGTAAGAGGATTGTGATCCATCAACTGGCAATATTAAAGAATGATATTTGACCAGTATACTCCACATTAGTTTTTCTTATTTATTTATTTAATGTTATTATTTCTCTTGTTTCATGAACGTTTTAGGGGCACAGTTGGAATGGGCGCAGGGCCTCATCTTGAGTTTATCAAGAAACCAGGTATCTAGTATAATATGGAATGAGTTTGTCAAGCTATAATTCCCAATCTAGTACTAAATATGATGCATGAGACCCTTACTTCCAGTTCTCTGTTACAATAAAGCTAATTTCTGCCTTCGCAGCCACATATCATTTTTACCTGTTCTAATACCCATTTTTTTGGTTCCAATCAGTTCATCGTTGACAAAGATGCATGATAAATCAAAAGCAAAGAACAAAACCATCTACCCAGGACCTAAAAATCACCCACTGAAGACACCAGCCTTCTCTCAGAATGGCAACCAACAGTTAACAAGGCAAAGACCATATGTATAAAGCCATACGATCTACACTCACTCGTCAACCAGACATTAAAATCCCTCAGGTGAAGTAAGAGTTTCCAACTTATCAATCAGTCCAGCTGATCCAGAATCACCCACTGAAGACCCCAGCCTTCTCTCAGAATGGCAACCAACAGTTATCAAGGCAAAGACCATATGTATAAAGCCATACAATCTACACTCACTCGTCAACCAGACATTAAATCCTCAGGTGAAGTAAGAGTTTCCAACTTATCAATCAGTCCAGCTGATCCAGAATGGAATACAACAGTGCTGCCTCAATGGTTGGTTATGGACTTATGGACAATATGTTTAACTTCATGAGATTGCAAACCACCACACCCCCCCAACCCAAAAAAAAATATATAAAATAAAATAAAACATGTAACATGTTTAGGAACAGCCCAATTATGTACCAAGAAAGGAAAATTACCAGACCAACAATGTACATCCACAAAACTTATTTACTGCATTCGATGCAACAGGTTTCACTTGCCCCAGATTTGCCAGACAATAAATACAATGAAGTGAAAGTAGTATAAGAGAAAAAAAAACTAACCCAATTTTGCCCATAATAATGAGGAGAATAAGTCCGAAAAGACCAATGGAACCCACAATTAAATAGAAGATTAAATTGACATGTATGCTAGTCTTTAGTCTTCCCTTCACTGTAAAATCTCCAGCATCTTCATAACCTTGTATCAAGGGCACAACAAGCCTGCTCAAACGGACAAATATAAAATCATAATCTCAAGATACGCATATCTCCATAAAACATTTGTGCATGAGCTATCTTCAGAAAAAATTAAAATAGAACTACTTGAATGTTATGGCACTACATAATTTTCCTCAGGAAGTAAAAGTACAAAATAGTTATAGTGGTATGAAATCCAGGATATGTAAGTAATCCCCGTCAATATTCATGACATGAAGTTATTAAGCATTTATTAGGCACAACTTGTTTGAAAACCATTTTTCCTCAAATTTATTTCCAACCACATATTTCCCAATAAAATAATTTTGCACGTAGATCTATAAATTGTCCTTGACACATTCTCAAAAAAAATAATAATAAAAAAAAAAAAATCATTTTTCACTTCAAATAATATCTCCCACAAATGCTAAATAAATACCTAAATGAAGCATATGAAGGCACTCGGACAGACATTACAATTGAAAAAAGGATCTTCACGTCTTTCTCTAATTCAAAACCATTGTATAAATTATTTATAAAGGGCATAACGTATTTATACACATGTCAATATTTTATCTTAAAGATTGTAGGACACTAGGAAGTAGCATCCACAAAACATTCAACAGAATTCTAGAGAATAAAAGGCAGAACATATCAATTTTGATGGGGAACATAAAAAATAATAATGATAACAATAAAAAAAAATAATGTAGTGTATTAAATTGAAATCTAACATATGCAACTAGCCTATGTAGTAAACAGGGAAATAAGTAGTTAAAAATCTAAAATTTTAGAAAAGGCATACCATGTAAGCAAAAATGTACTCCAGTATGACCAACTCCAAAAGAAAGAGATGCCTCCATTAAATTGACCAATTATTGTCTGCACAAGTAAGAAAATCCTTAAGATTTACCAAAATTCATCAAATTATATTGGCAAAATGATACAACCAATCAAAATGAGATTCCGAAAAAGGAGAGAAAATGATACAATAATAAAAAGTTACAACCATGGTGAAAGGATTGGGCACCCAGCAGTCACTTCCAAACACAAACTGGTACTCAATAGTCGATAGGGTAGTACCCCAAATATACAAATAGTGCCTATATACATTTAATGTAACTTCTTAAAAACGGGGCATACCAATAACCCAAAAGAAAACCATTTCATCGCCATCAAAATGAACTCTAAATCTGATTAAATGACTCTCCTGTAAAAAGTATATAAATCGTCATTAAATATACATGTTAGACATAATTAATCCCAACATGAAACTGGATTACTTAGGATATATCAGAGAGGACATTCCATGGTCATGATCTCCCAAGGAACTGGGGCTATGACTGTGACGGACAAGATCGAAAAGAAAAAAAAAAATACAAGTTCCGTCTAAGGTTGAGGAGCCTAGTGACATGTCAGTGATATTAATTGAGTGCCGGCAGCTAGCTTCGTTGTCAGCAATAAGGTAGCTGATGCCTTTCAGAGCACTTTTTAGTGCGCACTTTAGTTGGCCACGCCTCTTGCAAAATGACAACACTGATGTCGGACTATGAATGTATACCACACCGCTAGTTGAGTCCAAATGACATGAATATACAACAGAGACCGGACATGTCAAACTTACAATAAGCTATAGTTCTAGTTCTCAAATTCACTTCCCATGCACACAAATATTCATATAATTTATCTCCATAATATTCCTGTAATTTGGCTTTATCACCTATACCTTCCAATGAAACTTTTGCATGTAGAGCACAAAAGTACACACATTCTTAGACATACTTAGGTGCAGGTCTTGCAATTCTGTTAGGGTATTAGGCTCGTGTAATCCTTTTATTTCAAGATACAAAACACAGACAAAGAATCCAATTTTTGAATATACATGTGTGTGAGCATGTTTTACTAGCTTGTATTTTGTACTTTAGTAGCAGAAATATACGATACTCCATGGGCCTGCACTTAGTAGATAGACTAGCTTGCCTTCTTCCTTAAATTCATAAAGTCGTTTCAAATAATCAAAACTTCCAGTGATTAAACCTCTTGTCGACCTGACTGGTTTGGCCTTTGCAAGTGCCAAACCGGCAAATAGTCTACAAGCAAGAAAGAGAAAAGCAAAGTTTTGCCTGAATAAGTCTCCATAGTGTTTATTGTGATTCTTTGAATAGAATTTGTCCTCAGCTCGCCAATTCACATTCTTTTTGAGGTCTTCTCCAATTCCTGATCTAGAGCTTCAACCTACCAAATAATACAAACCTAAAACCCTTTTTAAGTGCACATTGGCAGTCCATTATCAAATAAAACAATAACCTGTTCCCTCAGGATTCCATTCACTTCAGTCAGAACAGATGATATACTAACACTCCAAAAGATACCAGTACACAAACAAAATCTACCGAACTGGATTAATAAAAACTCAACCAAATCAAAATTCAACGAAGTAAATTAAGCTCCTAAGAGCTAATCAAATCATTTCAAGTAATACATAAACTGAAATCCAAAATAACTTCACACGACTCCAAACTGCAAAATTAGAATTTACCGTCCAAATGTCGGCAGGGACAAGGCTGATGATTGAAATGGAGCAGAACCAAGTGTAGCCCACCGTAACAAACACGTAACGCGGCACTTCTGGACCGGCAAAGTATTTTAGAGTCAAGATCACCATGCCTAGGGTTAGCGGCAGGGAGATCAAGTAAAACACCCACATCTTCGATCAATTCCCCTTTTTTTGTATTCAGTTATACTCCTATAATGTACAAATCAAATTTAAGATGACACCTACAGGTTTAATCGGAATTCAAATATATAGAAAAGGGAAATTTTGATCGAAATTCTGAGATGGAATGTTATGGAAGCGAATGTGCACCTAATTCAGACTATTCCTGTTTTCCATCGCCTCCCGCAGTGTGGGCACGCGCTGCCGATGCGTGTGGTTGGGAATGATGACGTGAGTGAGATTTTAGTTCATGAAGAAGTGTCCTAAAAAATTTCATGGGGGTGCATAAAGGAGTTGGCGTGTTAACGTTTGTTTGGCTAATGGTTTATAAATTTGATTGTATAATCACATGTTATCAACATATCTTACTATCGACATTTATTATTTATATATATCTTCACTTATTTTAATCCATTATAATTTAGACTATTTATAAAACAATCCCAAACATGCTTTGCTTTTAATTAAGAGGAAACGATATCGAGCATCTTTTGAAAGTATCCATATATTGTATAAATTATAATGGTATCGAACATATTTAGAAAGTATTCATAAACTGTATAAATTATAAATACATAAAAATAAGTGGTGAAAAAGTGAATAATACTTGTAAATTTATCGAAAAATGTAAATAAAAAAGTAACTTTAATGTTTATAAACATGAGAGAAACATAGTAAAGTTGAGAGAGATGAAAATTTTGCACTTTTAAAAGATTTGGGGTTGGACCGAATCTGGTCAAAGAATGTTTTTCGTCCTTGTCATTATTCCAATCAAGTAGGGTAACTTGAAACGGGATCGAGACGAGATATTTTGTTATTAATGAGTTTTAACTAATTAACTTAACATGATTTTTTTGGTTGAAATTTTTAAAATACTTTCGTTTTATTTATGATCCTTTTTTTTTTTTTTCCAATTTCTACCCAAAGTTTTCCCCTCCCTCCCTCTATGTGCTCCATTTTTAATATTATTCCTTTTACGGTATGTATTTTTTCTCTCTTTGTTTAATATCATCCTCCCAACTCATCGATATTGTTATAAAATAAGGAGATACCAAATTGGTTTGATACTACTAATTAAATTCAATAAATGAGAGTAATATGACAATATGAAAATAACAATAGAATACCAAGATTTACGTGGAAAAACTGATGAGATTCGTGTGGAGGAACAGACACTTGCGTATTTGGAACGCTTGGATGGTCGGTGCTCGAAGAAAATGACGTAATTTTTGCATATAGTGTCCGTTTTGGGCCCATGACCCTATTCCGGAAAGCTCGCGACGATTTCCATTGAACTCATAGCTTTGCTGTGATGTATGATGGATCTTGTACGTTAGAATTCATTTACTAAGTCAAAACGGTATTTAATGTTTCTTATTTCATTATTTTCAGTATTTATTTATTTTGCTTTATAGCCCAACCTATTAAAGG
>CAIGRB010130671.1:51193-75898 GCA_903798255.1 Fraxinus quadrangulata
AGAGAGAGAGAGAAGTGATGGAGAAATAAATTAGAGTTTGAGATTAAAATTGAGATGGGTGGGTGGGGTTGTGTTAGGTGAATATGTAGGTTATTTTAATTATAACCTGATTTATGAAAAATTAAATTTAAAATCTGGTTAATGAATTGTAAACTTTAAAAACAGGTCTAGGTGTAATTTCCTCTTGATTTATTTTGAATTTCTTTAGTTATTTTTTGTGAAAGAAATCGAAAAGCGAGCCCTTTCTACATTTTTTGTCAAGCCCATCGCCAAGTAGTGCTCCATGGAGTGTGCAATAAAGCTCATGAGAAATGTCTTTCCAATTTGGATTACAAGGATGCTTTGAGCTTGGATGATATTTGGGCTATCGCGATAAATGAGCCCACCTTCCAAGAAGATTTGAGCCTTGGGTATTGGATTTAATGAATAATCAAAAACCCGAAGTCGAGGGTGCTAGCCTCACTAAGAACATTGTATCAATGTGTGAGTATGTGAAAAATTCCCTAGACAAATGCCTAACACGACTCAAATTTTTTGACAGAGCTATCTACAATATTTGTGGTCCCCAACTCATGTTGAACTTGAGTCATGACTTAGACAATTTGATTTTGTCGTGTTGTGTGCTAGCCACTGACTTGAGAAGTCTGTCAAATACAACCCTTCTATTTAGACAAGCCATTTGTCCACACAAGGATAACTCAATCCACATTTACACGTTTGGGAATTGGACATAAAAATAGGTTGTTTCAATTAAAGGAACTGTCAAAATTTGAAGATTCTTTCTTTAAGTATAATCATTACATATACACTTTCTTCCTCGGCACCTATCCCTTCATTCTCTCCCTTTTGACATTGCTTTAAAAAGATTGCATATGAACCCATGAAAATCTCTTAACACTTGTTTTACTGGCTATTGACTTTCTTTGTTGCTTTTTATTGAACACTGGACAAGGCTTCATTTTTACAAATCAAAGTCACATTTAGCCTATGTCTTGTCCCCATTTTTTGTAGATTCTCTCCATCAATGATGTTGGGTTCCTTTTATTTTTTAATATATTGTGGTAGGCACTGACAAACGCCCCAAAAAAAAAAAAAAAAAAAATGACTTGAACTATGAGTAAGCATCTTGAAAATCAAATTCAAAAAATATTTATTAGCAAAGACAAGATTATTCGAAAAGACCAATATATGTGACAACTATATAACATAAAATAATAGGCTCACTGAAATGTAATGTCGTATGATTCATTTAGTTGAACCCATCAAGTATGACTACCTAAACTGATTCTATAACACCATTCATTCGAAAAATTATTACTAATGTCGACGCCATAAATGGCGATTAAAGTAAAATGCATCTTTAATTACAAGTGAAAGAACTTATTTCACTTCAACCCTAGATCAGTTCAAGTGTCCAATTTTAGAGAATCTTTCCCAATACGAGAGAAGAGTGTGTCTACCTTAATTTGGGAAGTTTTAAGAGCACATCACGTGACACGTAAGTTATAATGTTCGCATATAAGAAAAATGAAGACATGCACATAATAATAAATTAATTTGACTTTCGAAGTTGGCTACTATATATTTTATACAGTTATTTAGTTCTATGATATATCTATAAATTACATGACATCCGCATAAAGATGGGGTCCCACTTATGCCGACTCGATAATTAATTATGTCAATTGGAGGCTTGAGCTTGGGCTTGGTCCATTAGCCCCAGTTAACCCATTTCCATCGCTCTATATATAGGTGAACTCATTTACACACAATGTATGTCATTCTATTCTCCTCTCTCGTCTCTTGCACTCATTATCTCTCATTCAAAAGTTGACTTGATCGTAGGAGTGTAAATGATCGGACCCTTTTCTTGACCATGGATCTTTGCATCCTAATAGTGTGTTCTAGTGCGCATGTGACATCTACGTGAAAGAGAGATGGTCACGATTCTATGGGCCAATCGTTCGTGCAAAAATTAAGGTCAACAATCTGTATTCTAAAATATTTTTTTTTTGTATTCTGAGTGTTATTGTTTATTTCTAGTTGATTACTGCTTTGTTAGTGTTTTGTAGGACAAAATCACTACTTAGAAAGTATTCAAATCAAAAGAGCGTTAAAATTGGATGAAATGACCAAAGTATCAAATCACAAAGTATTTGAAGGACCCAAGAACCATAAGAGCAGTTGGAGATGGCTCGAAATGGGGGATAATGTACAATGTCCACACCTGGGGTCATCCTGAAGAAGAGTCTGAGCATTAGTTCTAAAATGCGATATGAAGGGTTGCTTGGGCAATCATGACTTTTATTCTAGGTTTTTGAGAAAACCTATATATGTTAGAAGCGGGGAAAGGCTTGGCACACAACTTTGGAGGCAAGAACAAACGCTTTCTCTTGAGTCAATTAGAGAATATTTTTGAGCTCAAAGAAGCAAGAAAATTATTCATGATCAAATTGAGAAATTTAAAGGGTCAAATTACTTCTTTTAGCTTCTGTTTGGTACACATTCTTTCAAAACTCATTTTCAACCATACATTCTTTAATAAAATAATATTTTTCATCACAACAATAACTTTTCCTTACTTTTTAACTACATATTTTTTATCATATTACTAGTTAAAATACATTCTTTCCTCAATAATATCCATAAAACACACCTAGTTGTATTTGTTGACTTGATTTTGAGTGATGTACTCTAAACAATTATTGTGTAGGTAATTCGAAGGTGTTTGTCTAACTACTTTAAATTAAGATGATAACGTTAACCTCTTAATGAAACTTTAATTTGATATTTTTTGTTTTGGTTGCAATATGCGTTCTTGTAATTTTTAGTTAAGTATTTTTATGTTAGAATGATTGATCATTGTTGACACATACTTGTTATTAATTTTATTTTCGGAAGGTTCAAAATTGGTTTAGATCGTATTGACAAACAACATAAAGTCTCATAGGTGGTAAGAATACACTTCTATGTTGTATGCAATCTTTATAAGATGTTCCTAAGTATTTATGCATTTTTATATATTCGACTTCTTGGTAAGAATATTTGAGGATCATCTATAAAAATAGACCTAACTTTACTCAGGAGAGATTGTTAGATAAATGAAAATCACCAATTGTCAAAATGAGCATGAATTGTAAACGATAACCGGAATTGACATCTGATGTTGGATGCTTAGTGTTTTTCTAATCTTTGGATTATTCTCTAAACCCATCTTAGATCATTTTAGCTTATTTTCGTAGAATAAATTAATCTAGATTAGACGATAAACATCTCAATCTTTGGAATTCGTGTGTTTCAAGGTAAAGTTAGGTTTAATTAAAGTTTGGTTAAACTTTCAATAATTGTAGGACAACTTTTTATTCATTATTTTATTACTTGTCTATGATATCGTTCATTTGGGAGATTTATTACAATAAGTTTTTGATGCTATTGTCTAAAATTGTTACAAAATAAATTGCTTCCAAAGTTACAAAGTCCATGGAGTTTCAAAATCCATTGCATTATTAGAAATATATATACTTTAGGATGTGTTTGAGCCATATTATTTTGGAAGAATGTATTTTGGAATAGTAGATTGATGGAGAATGTATGGTTGAAAAAGAAGGAAAAATTATTGATGTGATGGAAAATATTATTTTAGTGAAAAATGTGTGGTTGAAAATGAGTAGAAGAATGAGAATGCAAATTTTAATGTGGATTAAACAGGGGTTTAATACATTATGTGGTTTAGGTACAAGTATTGACTTGATATTCTTCTATATTTACAGAAAATTAGTTTTGGAGAAGTCAAAGCAATTGCGATATTAGTTCATCCACTCGACATATCGATCTAGTATCCTCAAGAAAAGTCTGATCCTTTGTTTAAAAATTCAAATTTAGAGTAATGTGGGGAATTATGGCTCATTTTTCTGGGTTTTTTAGAAAACCTATATATATATACTAAAAGTGTGGAATGACATGACAGAGGCAAGAACTAAACACTTTCTCTTGAGTTTTACATCATTTAGAGATGAAAGAAGCAAGAAGTGTTGAATATTTAAAACTTGAGCTTTTTGAACTTGAAACTTTAATGTCAAGATCTTCGTGTCAAATCACCAAGAGAATTAGTTAATGTGGAACATACCTTGATCCATTGTTTTGAATCTTGAAGATCAATGTGCAATCCCTTGACTTGATTGTGGGTTTTGAATCTTATTCTTCAATATATTTTCTCTTATATTCTTGTGTTGATGTGATTGCACTTATAATGAGAATCTTACATATGAATTGAGGACCATAACCCTATATATATTTATTTAATAAATATTTCGGCTTATCATGAAATACAACCCTAATTGATTCAGACTCTACACATATTTAGGCCATACTTTATTTAGATGTCTAAAGCCCAATTACTTTAATTTTTTATTAGATCACTTTAATTTTGGACTTAACCTTAAGATAGCCTATATTGCACAATTAATTACATATGTAGGCCTACATGATAAATTATTTCCCAACAATACCTCATTTAAGCCATATATGTTACTTTATAAATGTGTAAAACCTTATAAGTTCAAAAATTTTGCTATTATGTCAAATATAGGATCAGAAAGTTATTCGTTACAAGTTATAATTACAATCATCAAAAGTCACGAATATCAACACAATCAAATGACATAGATCAAGTATGGATGTGTAGTACAAAAATTACATGTAATGTTATCCAAACACACATATTTTCAACTGATCCTACTTTATTCTTTAATGAGATCAAACCATAACTTTAATCAGAATGAAAAACTGAACTGAATACTTTATTATAGAAATAAACCGAATAAGCATGCAACAAAATAATGTGTCTAAAATAGACAACATCCAAATACAAACTCCCACTAAAATAGTATATCATCTAAAGATGCAACACCTATGTGAGCAATGTACTCATGAAAGACATTGGGTTGTAATCCTTTAACAAAGGAATCTGATAGAGTTTGTCCCAATATATCCTATAGAAATTTGACCACTCTGGACTCTTTTCTTTACAATTAGGGATTTAATGTCTATAAATTTAGATTTTGTGGAACTCCTATTGTTTGAATACATGACTGTTAACTTATTGTTACAAATAACTTAAGTGGTATTTCAATTCCATCCAAAATACATAGCCCGGTGACAAAGTTTCACAACCATATTACTTGATTGGATGTCTCATAACATACATGGACTTCGCTGCCATGGTTGACGAAGATACAAGCATCTACTTTGTACTTTTCCAGGATATAGCTCATTCGGTAGTAGGTAGACATCGCCCAATGATTTCCAATTGGTCTGATTTCTTGTGTGTGATTATGTAATCTTTTGTTATCCGTAAATACCACATAATCTTTTGCCTAGCATTCCAACAATAAATGTTATATGTGAACATGTACAAACTTGAGTATACATTAAACTCCCAACTGCTGAAGTATATGAAATTTTCTACATTTCATTTTCTTCATGGTCATTCTTACGGCATTGATTGAGACTAAACTTATTTACCTTAACAATAGGGGTATCTCCTGGTTTACAATCCTGCATTCCAAATTTCTCAAGTACCTTATCGATATGGCTCTTTTGTGATAATTCAAGAATATCTCGAGAATGTTCCTATTGTATATGAATTCTCAATACAAAAGAAGAGCCATCAAAATCTTTCATTTCAAAATTATTTGATAGAAATCTCTTAGTTTTGCAAAATAAGCCTATATCATTATAGGTAAGTAGTATTTCATCGACATGTAATACCAGAAAAATATACTTACTCACACTTAACTTGTGATATACTAAATCATCGACTGCATTTATATCAAAACCAAACGACGTAATTACTTGATGAAATTTTTGATACCATTGAGGGAAGCCTGCTTAAATCCTTAGATGAATTTCTTTAATTTGTAAACTATCTTCTTTGGGTTTCTGAAACAAATTTTTTTGGTTACATCATATATATCATCTCATCGATGTCATTATTTAGAAACTCAATCTTTACATCCATTTGATATAGTTCAAGATCAAAATATGTCACAAGTGCTATAATAGTCCTGAAATAATCTTTTGTTAAAATCGAAGAGAAAGTGTCTTTATAATCAATGTCTTCCATTTAAGTAAAGCCTTTTACGATAAGACGAGCCGTATATATCTTTCCACATTACCCTTTGAATCCCTTTTGATTTTTAATATTCATTTATGGTGGGTTTCACACCGGAAGCAATATGATGAGTTCTCAAACGTCATTGTCTTTTATTGACTTTATCTCCTCATTCATGATTTCAATCCACTTTTGAAAATTAGACATTTGCATTGCTTGATGAAAGTTGCTTATATTTTCTTCTACCATCCAATGCCATCCTCATTTTCTTGGAAAAGTACTATAAAGTAATCTGAAATTGCATTTATCATTTCTCTAGTAGATATTCTTAATGACATTTGTTCTTGAGGTTGTTAAATTTGTTCTTCTGGAACAATCTCTTGATTGTTTATAGAGGTTTCTGGAATATTGTCTTGATCCGGGATTACTTCTTGAATTAGATTTGGAGGAAGAATTTGTCCATGGTCCTGATCATTGTCAATTGCAACAGAAGAGATAGTTACATATTTCCCTTCAAAGATAAAATTTATAACCTTATCTCCCCTGACAAATTGTACATTCTCAAAAGAATCGGGTATTTCCCATTTCGAAAATTAATCTAGTAATGGGATAATAAAATTTGTAATCCCTTGACCCTTCAAATTATCCAATAAAATAACAACTGACAGTTCTAGAGTCCAATTTCTTTATCGATGGCCTATAAGGTATTGCTTCAGTTGGACAACCCCAAATGTGTAAGTGCTTCAAATTAAGGGTTAATACCCTAAATAGTCACTGAACTTTGCCAAAAGTACATAGGAGGTCACCGAACTTCAAAAATACCTTAAGTAGTCATTGAACTTTGCAAAAAGTTTCTAGGAGGTCACTAAACTTCAAAATTTCCCTAAATAATCACTGAACTTTGCCAAAACTCCTTTAAATGGTCACTTAATTTTGCAAAAATTTCCTAAAAGGTCACTGAACCATTGATGTATGGGGTCCCAATTTACGAAGTTCGATGATCTAGTTTTGGCAAAATTCAGTTACTATTTAGGAAATTTTTTAAATTCAGTGACCCCCTAGGAACGTTTTACAAAGTTCAGTGACTACTTATGGTATTTTTAAAGTTCGGTGACCTCCTAGGAACTATTGGCGAAGTTCAATAACTATTTAGGGTATTTAACTCTCAAACTAGACTTCTTGCCTGTCCAAAGCTCATAATGGTCAGTTACTTTACTAGGAACTCTGTTAAGAATATAAGTTGCGGTCAAATGACTAATCATATTCCTTACCATGTTATTAAGTGTCTTATTTCGTCTCATAACAATTGATCGTTTGATTTTCTGCAAGTGACTGAGATCGTGATCAAGTAATATAGTAATGTGTAAAGTGTCGAACTCACGAGGACTACATATTCGATCGTGTTATAATTAATAGTAGCCATGATCGATTATCAAATAGGGTTTGAGTTTTCTATACTAATATCTAAATTATCGATTAAATTAGAAAACAATTTAACTAGTTTGATTTCAAATATGTAAAAGTATTGCTAAGATATAGAATCCTCATTATTAATCCATTTTTAGTACAATAATTAAAATGACTCTTTGTTATCATGCGAGTTGATCGAAGTTTCAAATTTATTTAAAAACTTCACTCGATAGCAATTAAATCTAATCCTATATGCGACCATTCTATATATCTATAAAAGATACCAATATATAAAAAAGTATTAAACGAGCTAGAACATCTAAAAAAATCATACGAAGTATAAATGGATATATCTATCATCTATCGAACCTCACAATATTTATTACTATGTGCTGACAATTTTATTATCTCTTTCGATGATAATAAAATCTACAAACAATTCAACTAATGACTACTTAATTGAAAAAATATAAACCATAATAAACATCGGCACATTCAAACAAATTGACGTCAAAATAATTAATTAATACTAAAAATTTCAAAACAAGGGTTCATCTATATCTTTAGCAATGTAAAAATCTAGCCTAGCATAATATTGAAATTAAACATGCAAAAGTGGAACGACATCACCAGAAATTGACGAAACGTGAATAAATTTAGAATTAATTGAATTGGCTGTCCTTTTCTATTTCTAGACGTGTGTATCATTCCCATTTTTGGAAAATTATAAATTTTGAAATAGTGATTGATGGAAAAATGTGTGGTTGAAAAATAATGAAAAGTTTTAGATTTGTGTGTAATATTATTTTATTTGAAAAATGTGTGGTTATAAGTAAAAAAGAAAAAAAATTAAAAATTAATGGGTGTCAAACACTCTATAAATAATTAAATTAAAGCAACATGTTACCAAAGTAATCTCTATTGTCTAGATTAATTTATTTAGAATATTAGGAAGGTTGTGCATTTGTAATTCATGAGGATATTCATCGGCCCAAATGAAGGTAAATATTTGGCCAAATTACATACATACCCGTGGTAATAAATATATGACAATTGTAAAGTTTTGTTTTATGTGAATATTAAATCGGTCCAAAGATAGGTTTATTGTTTGACATAGTTTATTGTCAATATTTAATTACTACACTAAGAGTACCACTTTCAAGTTGGTATTTCTGTTCAAAGACTAAATATCAATGTTGTACTCGATTTCTTGTGATGAGTTTACCATTATTTGAATTAATTAATTGTTTAATACAAATNAAGTCCATCCAAATTGATGCCCAATTAATTAATGTTTGCTTTCCAAATTCTCAACTATTTCACGTAATGCAAGTTAGTCCTTGTACTTTGAATTTTTCCATTTTTCGCTGCCTTTTGCTTCATTCCTTTTTCATTCAAAGAATTTCACCTACTAAACATAGAATGGAACAATTTAGAATATATTTTGTCAAAAGAACTATCAAATGTCATTATTTTAAGTCCCGAATAAGTGTAAAAATTACACTTATCAAATACCCCCAAACTTAAACATTTGTTTGTCCCTAAACAAAATCATAGTCTAAATAATAACAAACACACAAACATGCAAAAGTATTTGGTTAGACAATCTAACTTTTTATCTCAAAATTTGAAATTATGGTATTAAATCTACAAACCGCTTCATAGTCACAATACCAAACCAATATCTACGCTTCCAATGCAAAATTGACGTGTGTGCGTAAAGAACTAAGTAGACAATCATCACTTTACAAGTTGCTTCAATTCCTGACCCTTTGTGGTTAAATATATCATGTCACCCCTCATATGATCCATACACCCCAAACTTGTTATCTTCTCACTTTTTTCCCAATGTGTAATCTAAGGTTGAAATTTTCATTACTATCATCACCACCTCTACATCATGTGGATTTTACCAATTGCAAGTCAACACGTTAATAAACAGGGATTCTCCAGTTCTTTGATTACTTTAATCTCTAAGACTCAATTAGGCTAATTATCCTCCATCAAAAGTCAAATTTCCTCAAACAAGTGTTTAAAGCTTAACCAAAACATTTAGTGTTCTTTTTTCATTCACTTGCTTTTTTTTTTCCCGACTTTCAAATGTATTTTTTTTTTGTATTCTCTCCCTTAAAATTTCTAAATGACCCATGTAATAGGCTTTGGGCTGATGACTCCCAAATCAGATACTTTAGGACACTAGATTTTAAACACCTTTACAGGATTAATAACCTAAGTCAAAAGGGTTTCAAAGAGAATTTTCACATTTTTTTAAATTTATACCTTAATTAGTGCAGTGCCCCTTATCAAACACCTATTCAAGCAAACCAACCTCCAACTTAAGATTTTCGTCCAATTTTTATCCCGTTAATCTAAGACAATCCACACAAAAGTTTTCACACATGGAATCCCTATCCATATTCATATCTTTTTAAAACAGCAAAATCACCTCCAAACTATGCTAAATTTGATCGAAAGATAAGTAATTTAGTATGATTTGGGTAAAACATTTATGTCCTACTATATCAATCTATCAATTATATGAATCAACTCATAGCATCACAATTTCCAACTTAATTCTAGTGCACGTATAATATCGAGTTTTTGCAAGGTTAAGCATCAATTAACCTAGCATACAACAAATTCACAGTTCATAAATCAACATCAAATCTCAAATTTAATTATCATTATCGGTCAGACTATCTAACATACACAAGCACACAACCTAAAACAAGAAAATATATATAAGTTTTGTTTTTATTGGTGTTGAAAATTTGTAATTTTTTTTATTATATACTAAAGTAATGACGAAAAACAAACACACAAACACTCAAAAATGCAAGAAAAGTAGAAACTCGAAGTTTTTTTCACCCCCAAACTTAAAACCGACATTGTCCTCAATATCACAAAACATAAATAAGAACATAAGAGGAAAGGGGAAGAAAAGGAAGAAGGTACTCCCCGAATTTTTTCGTTGAAGGTATAAGGTATTATGTGTGATGGCTAAACAATCTTCTTTATCATGTTTTTCCCTTAGTTTATGTTGGTTTGAGTATTTCGCGACGTCATGTTCCTACAAATAGCGGTCAAATTAAATAATAAAGATCAAATAACCTAAAACATGTGTTACTTAGCCCAAACACTCGAAACAACCAGCAATAAATACAATAACCTAATGAAAAACATGATAAGATGACGATGCCCTATAAATTGAAACATTCCTATAATTAATGCAACATATTGATCAAGAATAAAATTACGTACAATGCAATACGAAAAATAAATAAATAAAATGATTAAGAAATTGGGTTGCCTCCCAATAAGCGCTTAATTTATAGTCTTTAGCTAGACTTGGCAGCTTGATCATTTCGGGTTGTGGAGTTGGGTGAATGACTTCTATTTATCAAAATCGCCAACCCCAATATGCTTTCAAACGCTATCCATTTACTTTGAAGTTGCTTTTTGTCTCATGAGTTACCTCAACTGCTCCATGTGGAAAGACTTGAACAACTGTGAACGGTCCAGACCATTTGGAACGCAAATTTCTAGGGAAAAGCTTCAACCTAGTGAACAATAGTACTTTTTGACCTGGAGTGAACTTACGCCTTTGGATGTATTTATCATGTAGTCTCTTTATCATTTCCTTATAAAACTTTGTATTCTCAAAAGCATCCATCCAGAATTCATCTAATTTATTCAGCTGTAGCATCCTCTTTTCTCTAGCTTATGTCATGTCCATGTTCAGTTGTTTTATTGCACAATATGCTCGATTCTCCAACTCCACTGGAAGGTGACAAGCTTTTCCAAACACAAGGCATTATGGTGACATCCCAATTGGTGTTTTGTAAGTAGTCCGATATGTCCACAGTGCATCATCAAGCTTTCTTGACCAATCAGTTCTCGAACCATTCACGATCATCTCCAGTATTCCCTTCAGCTCTCTGTTTGACACTTCCAGCGGACCACTTGTTTGGGGATGATAAGGTGTAGCAACCCGATGTTTTACCCCATATTTTGTCAATACTGACTTCAAAAGCCTGTTGCAGAAGTGTTTATCCCCATCACTAATAATGGTTCTAGGGGTGCCAAAACGTGAGAATATTTTTTTCTTCAAAAAATTGACAACCACTCGAGCATCATTAGTTGGTACTGCTACTGCTTCTACCCATTTCGATACATAGTCAACTGTCACTAAAACGTACTGATTGTAGTAAGAGGATGAGAATGGTCCCATGAAATCTATTCTCCAAATATCAAAGAGTTCCACTTCTAGAATTGAATTTAAATGCATCTTATACTTTTTGGAAATAGTCCCTGTACGTTGGCATTGATCACAGCGTTTTACAAATTCATGAGCATCCTTAAACAGTGAGGGCCAATAAAATCCTGATTGTAGAACTTTCACTACTGTCTTCGAAGATCTAAAGTGCCCCGCATATGCTTAAGAGTGACAACGCTCCAGAATCTGAGGGACCTCTTCATTTGACACACGTCTTTGAAATTATCTGATCAGCACCCCTTCTGTATAATATGGGATCCTCCCAATAATAGTATTTCAACTTCGAAAAGAACTTCTTCCTCTGGTGTTTTGTTAACTCAGGTGAAAGCACATTACACGCCAAGCCCATAGTCAATAGCAAAGAGACGTTCATCTGGGAAAGAATCCTTTATACTGCCCTTATCCTTATGTTCTGGCTATTCAAGCCTTGAAAGGTGGTCTGTTACCACATTTTCACTGTCCTTCTCGTCTCTAATCTCCAATTTGAACTCTTGAAGGAGAAGTATCCACCTAATTAGCCTAAACTTCGCATCCTTTTTAGACATTAAATATTTTAAATATGCATGATCTGTATAGACAATTACCTTATGTCCCATGAGACATGATCTGAATTTATCGAAAACAAACATAATGGCTAGTAGCTCTTTTTCCGTGGTTGCATAATTCAGATGTGCATTTGTCAAAGTCTTACTAGCGTAGTAGATGACGTGGAGAATTTTACCCTGCTACCCCTACTACATAATTGCTAGCATTGCACATTAACTCAAATGGGAGTTTCCAATCTGGTGCAGCTATAACCGGTGCTGAAATTAACTTTTCTTTAAGAGTGTTGAAAGCTACCAAACATTCATAAAAAAATTGAATGGTGTATCCTTTTCAAGTAGGCCGCACAGTGGTTTGGTGATTTTAGAGAAATCCTTGATAAACCTTCTGTAGAACCCTGCATAGTCGAGAAAACTATGTACTCCCTTAACTGAAGTTAGTGGAGGTAATTTTTCTATCACCTGAATCTTTGCTTTATCTACATTGATACCATTTGCTGAAATTATGTGCCCTAGTACTATTCCTTCTTGCACCATGAAATGGCGCTTCTCCGAGTTTAACACCAAGTTCATTTCCTCACATCTCCGCAAAACCATTCCTAAATTTGAGAGGCAACTCTCAAATGTTGAACCAAACACTGAAGAGTCATCCATGAAGACTTCAATGATTTTCTCCACCATATCAGAAAAGATTGTCATCATGCATTGTTGAAATGTGGCAGGAGCATTACATAACCCAAATGACATTCTTCTCTATGCAAATGTACCATAGGGACAAGTAAATGCAGTCTTCTCCTGATACTTTGGAGCCACTGCAATCTGATTATACCCTGATTACCCATCTAAGTAGTAATGTGAATGCCCTGCAAGTCGTTCCAATATCTGTTCAATGAAGGGTAAGGGAAAGTGATCTTTTCGAGTTGCATTATTTAATTTCCTATAATCTACACACACTCTTCATCCCGTGACTGACCATGTCGGTATCAGTTCATTATTCTCATTCTTTACCAATGTAATTTCTCTTTTCTTTGACACAACATGAATCGGACTAACCCACTTGCTATTAGAGATTGAATATATGATACCTGCATCAAGGAGTTTTAATATCTCTGTTCGCACGATGTCCTTCATGGTGGGATTCAATCTACGCTGATTTTCTACTGTTGGCTTATACTCTTTTTCCATCAAGATTTTGTGCATACATATTGATAGACTCATCCCTCTTATGTCTGCTATAGACCACCCGATAGCTATTTTATGTTCCTGCAAAACTCTTAGTAGTCTCTACTCTTCCACGTCGGTCATTTCATTTGCAATAATTACAGGGAGTGTAGATGACTCTCCCAAGTAAGCATATTTCAGATGTGATGGCAGTTGCTTGAGCTCAAGATTTGGTACTTTCTGAATAGAAGATAGTGGTTTACTAGGTCCTTCACCAAGTTCCTCAAACTATCTTTTTCTGATGGGCGGCGTAGACTCTACAATGTAGGTGATCTGACTTATCTCTTCAATTGTTGATTCTTTATCTTATAAGTATACAAGAAGATTCTCCAAGTGGTCTTGAGGGTGCTTAAGAATAAAAGTCCCCTCCACAACCAAATCTACCATATCAATGCGCTGACAACTATCTGATTTAGTAGGATACTTGATTGCGATGAAGACGTTGAATGTTACCTGCTCATCATTCAATTGCAACATCAATTGTCCTTTCTGAACATCTATTAAGGCTCGACATGTTGCAAGAAATGGTCTTCCCAATATCAATGTCACGTCTTTACCATCTTCAACCATGTCCAAAATGACGAAATCTACCGGGTAGATAAATTTAGGGTAGATAAATTATCTATCTTTACCAGTATATATTCAATAATTCCTCTAGGAAATTTTATGAATTTGTTCGCCAGTTACAAAGAGATCGATGTTGCCCTTGCCTCTCCTAAGTTTAGTTTTCAAAAAATAGAGTAAGGCATAAAGTTAATGCTAGCACCTAAATCACAAAGAACCTTATCAAATGTCATTTCACCAATGGTACAAGGGATAGTAAAACTCCCAGGGTCCTTTAGTTTAGGTGGCAGCTTATTTTGTAAGATGGTACTGTATTTTTCGTTCAATATAACCATCCTCAACTCATTCAGCTTCTTTTTGTTTGTAAGTATCTCCTTTATGAGTTTTGTGTAGCTAGACATTTGTGCAGGTGCATCCATAAATGGTATGTTGATATGCAGCTTTTTGAATACCTCAAGGAATTTCAAAAACTGTTTTTCCAGCTTATGCTTCTATAGCCTATCCGAAAATGGGATTGGTTGAATGATTTCTTTGGTTGGAGCAGTTACCTTAATCTTTGGATCCTCTAATACTTTCTCTTGTTCTTTATACTGCTCAGATTTCTTCAAGTTCTCCCCAATTGGGATAGATACATTCTCTTCTATAGCAATTGGTCTCTTCACATTTATCTCAGGTAATTATACCCTACTACGAGTAGTGATAGCTTTACAGTGCTCCTTTGGATTCATTTCGTTGTCACTCGACAATGCTCTTAATAGTTTATCTGAAAGTGCCTTCACTGTTTGTCCCATCTGATTTTTCTAAATTTTTACGGCAGCTCCCCAAACCTGTAAGCTCTTATCCGCATGTTGCATGTGTTGAGTAGTTTCCACCAACTTAGTCACAAGATCTTTTAATGAAGACTTCTTCTCATTTTGCTGTAAACCTGGCAGTGCAGTTTGCTGTGGTACGATTTGAGCACCTTGGTTATTTCTCTATTGGAAACTTGGGTGATTTCTCCTGCCTGAGTAATATGTGTTAGGATTTGGATTGTGTTGTTCCTGTTGAAAATTTTGAGTGTAGTTCACGTCCTCCATTGTCTGAACAAAAGGAGATCCTACATTACAATCAACACTTTCGTGGTTCACTCCACAATGTTTGCATTTCTGTCCTATTGTGTAGGCTACATTCATCTGATCCACCTTTTGTGCCAATGATGCCAACTGTGCTGAAATTGCTGTTAAAGAATCAACTTTGAATACCCCAGCAGCTCTCTTTCCAATCGTCCTTTCAGTAGACCAAAGTGCACTGGTAAATGCCATCCTCTATGATTTGGTAGACTTGATCAGCAGTTCTTTTTATGATAGAACCATCGCATGCGGAGTCTACATTAGCCCTGCTTATTGGATTCACACAAATGTAGAAGTACTGCACCTGAAGTCATTTCTGCAATCCATGTTGTGGGCATTGACGAAGTAATCCTTTGTATAGTTCCCAAGCACCCGAATAACATTTCGAGTTCAGTTGTTGGAATGTTGTAATCAGTCTCTTAGCTTTGCAATTCTTTTTGGTGGAAAATAATTGCTAAGGAATTTTTGACTCTATTGGTTCCATGTAGTGATACTTTGGGGTGGACAAGTGTCTAACCACTCTCTGGCTGAGTCTCTCAACGTGTATGGAAAAAGCCTTAGCCTGATTCCTTCACTGGACACCCCTGGATACTCAATAGTTGTACACATGTCAAGAAATCTTGATACATGAGCGCTGAGATTCTCCGAAACTCTCCCAAAAAATTGTAGCACGCTTTGAAATATGTTGATCACATCAGTCCGTAGGTATAAAAATACTATGCTAGATTGACTTTCCACAACCGGTGGAATTATGTACTCTCCCATTAACCTTGCATTTCCATTAGCTGCAACCACATTCTGTTGTGCTGCTTCCAGATTAACCCCTTCGACTATTTGATTCGAATTTTCTTCTGCCATATCTTTCTCTTTCTTTTTTTGGTATGTTTCCAACGGTTGTCTTTTTCGAATGTTGAATGTTCATTCGATATCCGGGTCAAATTGAGTAAGATCACCGATTTTCGAAAAAGTAAGTGGAAACACTATAATTTTTTTTAAATAAACTAAACTAAAGAAAAACAATAAAATTCAGATTAAAGTTAAAATTAACTAAACATATAAAAAACAGTAGTCCCTGACACAAAAACTTGAACGTTTGATTTCCCGCAAGTGAACGGGATCGTAATATAGTAATGTGTAAAGTGTCGAATCCACGAGGACTACGTATTCGATTGTGTTATAATTAATAGTAGCCTTAATTGATTATCAAATAGGGTTTGAGTTTTCTATGCTAATATCTAAACTATCGATTAAATTAGAAAATAATTTAACTAGTTTGATTTCAAATATGTAAAAGTATTGCTAAGATATAGAACCCCCCTTGTTAATCCATTTTTAGTACAACAATTAAAATGACTATTTGTTATCATGCGAGTTGATCGAAGTTCCAAATTTATTTAAAAGTTTCTCTCGATAGCATTAAATCTAATCCTATATGCGACATTTCTATATCTTTATAAAAGATATTAACGAATAAAAAAGTATTAAATGAGCTAGAACATCTAAAAAAATCATGCGAAGCATAAATGTATATCTCTATCCTCTATCGAATCTCATAATACTTATTACTTTACGCTAACAATTTTATTATCTCTCTCGATGACAATAAGATTCACAAACAATTCAACTAATGGCCACTTAATTGAAAAACAATATAAACCATAATAAACANAATTTTTTTTTTTGTTCCGTCCGCTTCCGTTCCTCTTTGCTTCTGTCTGCAGCCGTCTCCCTCTTTTTTAGCTCCGTCCGTGTTTATATATATATATATATACACACACAAAAATTGAGGCTCAATTAATTAATGTTTGCTTTTCAAATCTCCAACTCTTTCACGTGATGCAAGTTAGTCCTTGTACTTTGGGTTTTAACATTTTTCGCCACATTTTGCTTCTTTCCTTCTATTCCTTTTACATTCAAAGAATTTCACCTATTAAACATAAAATGGAACAATTTAGAATATATTTTGTCAAAAGAACTATCAAATGTCGTTATTTTAAGTCTCGCATAAGTGTAAAAATTACACTTATCAACAATACAATTCATGTTAGGTGATCCTGGAATGTGTACTGTAAGAGGATTCCACATTCCTCTAAGAATTTAGTAAAAGGCCCTGGACATTGTTCTCTCGATCCATTATATCTGCCATAATACTCAAAAATACGATCAAATGTGACGTGTTTTATTCTTTTGCTTAGTTGATTTTCAACTTCAACCTTGTAAGCCTTGAACATATCTAATGATTAAGATTTCACATAAATAAGATACAAGTAGCTATAACGAGAAAAATCATCTATGAATGTAATAAATGATCGATGACCATTCCAAGAAACTGAAGGGAATATCCCACAGATATCCATATGAATTAGTTCTAAGATATCCAAAATCATATCGACATCTAATCTCCTTATATTTGTTTGTTTTTCCTTAATGCAATTAATACAAACATTTTGAAATTAAATTAATATCATAACAAACCAAAGTGATAAACGTATCGTTCTTTATATGCCAAACATGGTATTTGATACAATCCCTTTTCAAGTGTCACGGAATTACACAAAAGTAATAACCAAATGATTAATCATTTTCAAGCTTTTGCTATTTCTTTTGAGCTAGACCGGATGCAACTTGCTTATTCTTTCTTTTCTTGAATTTATTCTTAAAGATACTAGTCAAGTGAGCACTTTCAATTCTATCTTGTTCCAACCTTTTTTTTTCTTGCATGCAGTAAGAAATGAGTTCCTTGAGAGTCTATTTCTCCTTTTGACAGTTATAATTGACCTTAAATTGATTGAATTGTGCAGGAAGAGAGATTAAACCAAATGTACGAGCAAATCATCAGACAGCTCAAACTTTGTTGCCTTTAATTTGAAGCAATGTGAGATATCTTCATGATGTATTCTTCAATGTTTCATTTACCTTTGCGCTTTAGTGAAACTAAGTTCTCCAGAATCGTACTTATTTTGTCCTTATTACTTTTAGCAAACCACTTTCAATTTCATCAAGAAATTTCTATGTAGTAGTTACCTTATCGGACCTTGAATAATTCTAGAATTCCACGCTTTATGATCATAAGACTTATGCGGTTTGAAAGATCCCACATATCGAAGTCCCGTTTATCCTCAGTGGAACTTTTATTCGTAAGTACAGCGGGTTGTTCTCCTTAACACAAAGTCTAAGTCCATGCAGCCAAGAATGATATGAAGATTCTCTTTCCAGTCCTTAAAGTTGATTCCATTAAGGACATGCATTTAATTGATGTTGACAGATATTGTAGAAGCAGATGAATTAAGTGAATAGAAAGCAAAACCAAATAAATATGTTTACATGAGAATCTGTATTAAACAATAAATTCAAGCAATGGTAGACCACATTACAAGAGAACGAGCATAACACTAATATTTAGTTTTTGGACAGTATTATCAATTTGTAAGTAATACTTTTGGTGTGGTAATCAAATCTTGACAATAAATCTATTTTTGGACCTATTCATTGTTCACATCAAATAAAAACTTTATAATTGTCACATATTTATTACCACATGTGTGTATGTAATTTAACCAAATATTTATCTTCCTTTGGGTCGGTTAATATCCGCATGAATTACATACACACAACATTCCCAAAATTACATAAATTAATCTAAACAAGAAATGTTACTTGATAACATGTTGTTTCAAGTAATCTATTTTAGAATATTAATCATCCAAATTAATATAATTGTACCAATATTTCAACTAGATTGTCACTCAAAAATAAAATTTTCAAAAATTCACGTATGAAACCAAATAATCCTAACACTCGAGCGCCAGAGAGCGACGATCAAGCATCTAAACTATCAATCGAGCGCTAGCCTGACGCTAAGCGAGCACCAGAGCTACTACTCTAGAAGCTCAAGCGCTAGACTCATGGCTAGCGAACAATGACCCCTACCGCCGCCTGAGCGCTAGAGTGGCGCCAAGCAAGCAGCAGCCCCGCTGTTTTGCTCGAGCAATCCCATGCAAGCAGCTAGCACGATGCACTGTAGAATACTAAAAATTCTTAATTTTTGCCAAAATCCAAAAAAAATTGAATTTTAGAGAAAATTCGCATCCTAGTGATGAGGAATTCATAGTACGAACTTTATCCCAAAAATTCTTTATCTAATATCAATTGTTTAACTGCCACTTATTGAATCTTTAAACTAAAACTTTATGAAATTGAAATCTATAATGCCAAGATCTCCATGTGAAACCACCAGGAGAATTAATTAATGTGAAACATATATTGATCCATTGTTTTGAATCTTGAAGATCAACTCGCAATCAATTGAATCTTGATTGTAGGTTTTGGATCTCCTTCTTCTATATATTTTCTGTGTTGTAATGGCACAAAGAATGAAAATCTTACATATGAATTATTGACCACAACCTTATATATATTTATCCATAAGTATTTCGATCTATCATGAAATACAACTCTAATGGATCCGGTCTCTATACATATTTCGGCTCACACTTTATTTAAATGCACAAAACCCAACTACTTTAATTCGTTATTAGATTACTTTGATTTTGGATTCAACCTTAATATAGCCTATATTGCACAATTAATTACATATGTGAGTCCACGCCACAAATTATTTCCCAACAAGAAGCACGTAGATTCTTGAAGAACAACTAGAGGAATTCAAAGGGTCAAAATTATTTATTCTAGTTTCATCTTATTGAACTTCTTTTCAAACTTTTAATTTGACAACTCTTGTTTTGATTATCGTTTGTGTTCTTGTGGTTGTTAGTTAAGCCTATGTCTAAATGATTGATAACTGTTGAGATATACTTGTTGCTAATTATGTTTTCGCCTTTTCGAGAGGTTAAAAATTAGAGCATGTTAATTAACAATGTGAAGTCGGGTAGAGCGTAAGAATACAATTTGAAGCTTTATGCAATCTTTACACGGTGCTCTTGAATATTTATGTGTTTTTTTTTTATTTTAGAATTCTCAATAGGAATTTTTGAGGGTCATATGTAAAAATAGTTCTAACTTTACTAATGAAGGAGCATTAGATAAATGAGTATCACCTATAGTCACAACGAGCATGAATTGGAATTTATAAAGAGTATGGAAGAGTTAAAATGGATTAATTCACGATGTCGGATTCCTAGTATTTTTCTTATCTTTGAATTATTCTCTTAAACCGTCTTAGATAATTTTAGCTTATTTTTGTAGATTAAATTTATCTAGACTAGACAACAAACAATTCAATCTTTGAAAAATTTGCATTTTGCAATGTAGAGTTATGTTTAATTGAATTTTGACTAAATTCTCAATCCCACTTCTCAATCCTTGTGGGGCTATACTTGATTCATCATTTTATTAGTTGTCCATGATACTATTCACTTGTGGAATTTTATCGTACTAGCTAGAGTCCAGTTACTCATGAATAAAAAGTCATATATCTGATTGAGTACCGATGAATTTAGGTTTCTAACATCCTTTTACTTGTCTAGAGTTCATTTACACATGAATAATACCAAATAAATAGAAGAATTGAAAAACCTCAAATTTTATGCATAAACAACATGGAAAGTAGTAAACCATATTCTAACTTTAAAGGAAAAAAAGCCTAACTAATCTTCTAAAACCAAAATTAGCTTAATCAAATACAATCCCTATTAATGATTAATCATAAAATAATAAAAGAAAAAATAAACATTAATAATAAAAAAAAATAAACATTAAAACTAAGCAAAGGGATGTGGAGCCCAATTATTTTTTTAAGTAATTTAAAAAATGTAAAGAGTTTCTAATTAACACAATGTACTTAATTCTGTAATGCCAAACATTTTAGGTGCAAATATACATATAAATTGTTGAAATTTATTATCAAGTGACTTGTGATGAATATTCTCACATGATTAATTTTTGTATACGAGATATTCAATTTAGTTGCTGTGGGTGTATTAGTCAAGTTAATACCTCTTCTCAAGTAAACGTTAAACATTAATATGTGAATCATATCAATTTTAATGGAAAATATTTTCGTATGATCTCAAATTCCACTCAAAATTTATTTGTATGAACTCAAATTCCACTTAAAATTTATAAGAACACCATGCAACGTAATTATGAAAAAATGCTTTGAAAACATAAACTCTATCCAAGCAAGAAAGCATAAAAGAATAGATAATAGACAAAGTTTTCACCAAATAAAGCAAAAGAAAAGGACTTCCATTGGAATTTGGGGAAGGATAGATATATGGCCTGTGGCCATAAAGTTAGGTTTACTTAGGACATAAGAAATTTCATATTATTTTTTGTCACTTTATAGAAAAGGATACAGTGTATGCCACATAATTCAAAGCAGACAATGTCAAACGAACATCAGACATTCAACTACTCTTTTTCAACTTTTTCCTATTTAAGAAAGTCTTGTGGACAACTATTATTTTACTTTGCAAGAATGAAAAAAAAACCAGTATTTTTTTATTTTTTTGTGATACAAGTGCTGACTTTATATCATTTTTTTAGTTTGACAGCATTTTTGTCCTAAGTGTGTCAAATGGATCAAATCGATCTGGCTTTGTAGAGATCTAATATGACTCGCATTTTTCTCAAGTACCATGTTGGATTAGTTCGTCCAGAAAATTGATGTTTGGCATGACAAATCTAGACATGTGTAGTGTGTGGACTGGACGCACCACTGAGTTATGACTGTGTATTTAATTTTTTGTCATTTTTTTGAAGTCTTCAAAGAAAACATCAATACAACTTTCGAAATCGGTAGCTTATATGGTAATTAGCACCTTTCATCACAAGCGACAATAATCCCAACATTTTCATGATCAAGATTTAAGGTTATTCCTTTCACAAAAGAAGGAAAAAAAGAAAGTTATAGACATTCACTTATACCATAGAACTTTGAATCATTTCATTTCGGTACTTATTTTATCCATACAAACACTCTAGTCGGACGACAACGAAAAACCAGCACACTGTATAAATTTTGACACACGATTGTATTCTCCCATGATTGTATAAATTTCGACCGTTTGTCACACTCTTCCACGGTCGACCATGGGAGCCACCAACGGAACTAATGATAATGAACAAAAACGGTGGATTATTATGGGAGGGACACGAGGCTGTAGAATTATTAGCAAAGGGGTGGGGACTCAATAAATTATGGCTGACAAAGTCAACCATAATAACATGCATTATAAGAATGGCATCCGAGCTCATAGTAGAACATTAATAATGGAGAGGGTGGATTTTAATTATTCAATTTATTTTGAATAATAACCGCTTATATTCGGGGTTGTTTGAAAAATCTTTTGATAAAAATTGATGAAATGTGTGATTAAAAATGTCGATAAAATTTATGAATCTCATATATATAGTATCAAATTTAATCTAGTATATTAAAAATTTGAAATGTATGGCGCCGTAATTTGATTTGGACGATTATCAGCCATATCAATATGCACTATATAAAATTAGTGATTTTCTCGATTGTTAAAGAAAATAATTGGTCTAAGCGAGATAAAAGAAAAGAAGTTTTCTCCATAGTCATGGAAATTTTCTCTATTGTCAAAGAGAAGAAAAGAAAGTAATGCTATATAGCAATGATCTAAGCGTACTAAAAGCACCTGTTTATGTGACACTAAACTTCATTAATTTATTGCTCAATAAATCAAAACGTTGAATTTCAGGTGTTACTTAATAGGATCCACCGTCACATAAACACAATAATATTATTCAAAGAAGAAAAAAGTTATTTTCTCCTTTAAACTTGTTTCCCACCAATATTTTCTCTCCCCCATTTTGCTACAAGAAAGTAGATTTAAGACCTTGTTTGGAAGAATTTTTTTTAATTATTTTTTGCTTCAGAATTATTTTCAACTATAAATCTATGAAACTCATAATTTTTTCGTACTTTTTATCACACATTCTTCAAATAATCACTTATCACTCGAGAAAATCTCACCCAAACTCTTAACAAAGATAAAGAAGATAATGTTGTAGAGAATTAGACCATTCTTTATTTGTTTCCCAGTCAAGGCAGGTATCATCTTTTTCTAGAGTAAGATTATTGTAGCTAGGAAAAATAAATTAAATAATAACTTCTATTTTATATTTAAACAATATTATTTAGCACCACTATAACTAATCATTAATTATTCTTAAATAATTAAATAAAGATATATGCTTCATATTTAAACGTCGATTCTTGAGACTTTTTCATTCTCAATCCCCATAACAGTTCTTATTATTTAATATTGTAAATACTTCAATTCAAAGTTCTTAGTTATTTCGACTCGATGAATCCTATCAATGGAAAAATTAATTCATAATTCAATCGTTTCAATTTTGATTCTCCTACTAAATATATGGAAATCTTTTCCAATGCTCCTATTGAACATACAAAAACTATTCAATAATCATTCAATATTTCAATTTCAGTGTGACGTTGATTTAAACTAATAAAAGTATTATTTTTGAGTAAAGTTGTCCATAAAATAATTCCTATTCTTGGGATTTGTTTAAATTATTAGACAACCATTGTGATATGATAAAATTGACAGGTTGAAATTTTAAATGTTAAGAAACAAAGACATGAGACTTATAACTTATTCGCTATAATTCTAAAGTTGCATTTTGACGTACTCGATTAGACAATATTAAAAATTTAATATAAAATTATAACATAGTACTAGATAGACGGTATAAATGTAGAAAGTAATTTGCACTATCAATAGTGCAACATTATTCGGAGCGTGGAAACGAGTTTAGATCCTATAGAAAAAGAAGAAGAAATTTTATTTGTTGAACATACATCATAAGGCTATACGGTTTTAAAATGTTCATGTTCTATTTGAATCTATTATTAGGGTTCGGAATAAATTAAAAGTTGCTCTTACTACTACGTCGAGTGCACAAAAAGCAAAATCCGCATGAACATATAACTAGTTAGTGAGCCAAATGCAACGGTCATGTCCAAGAGGATGATCTCAACTACACTTGGAACTATAAGACATGTTTTAGACTCTTATGGGAGGTAATACTAGAAAAACTTTCTGCATGCTAAAGCCTCACTGAGTAATGGCGCGTTTGTATGCATGAAAGAGAGAATTTAGAGTGACGTTGAAGATTCTTTTGTATCTCTATCTATGATTCTTCTATGGGATAATTTGATATAAAATCATAATCCAACTATGATTTAATCCAGAAATATATAAATAACACACACACAAGAAAAAATAAAATACAAGGAGAGGAATAATCAATATATGAAAAACATGAAACCACTATGTTCAATAGAGGTACGACAATGAAGAAGGTGAAGTGGTTGAAATTTGTGATTTTTTCCCGAATAAGCATAAGGGTCTTCGAACCGTCATGTTTAGGAATAAAGTTGTCAATAAACTAAGAGCATATCCAAAAGATTCTCTTTTTTAAAAAAGCATATTTTATTATTTGCAGAGCATTTATAAA